>PVIY010039205.1:0-23275 GCA_004026745.1 Myrmecophaga tridactyla
TCCTGGGAGGAAGGGTCCAGGAACGATTCCCGACACGACAGTGACCTCACGGAGAGTGAAAAATTTTTTTCCTACTGCAAAGTGCACACAAATTGCAGGAGATACATCAAAAATAAAAATTATCCATAATCCCACCGTTACCATTTTGATGTTTTCGTCCTGGGTCATGTAATAGGCACTTATGCAAAAAAAAGGCAAACAAAATGGTAATGAGTGCTACAGCTTTAAAAAATTAATGCATTAAAGAAAAAAAATTAATGCATTAAAGGATACTCACGTGGAAAAAGAATGAAATGTGACCCCACCATACAGCATGCAAAAAAAAATGCGTTACGATCCTCTCGTCCAGTAAATATTTTTTCCAAAAGTTTTAATGACTGCAGATAACTGGCATTGTTGAACGTTGAATATTGTGAAGAACATTTTTATGTAGATATTTTTCAATTATTAAGTCCGACAAAGTTTGAAGTCGAATCAGTAGATCAAAGTTTGTCCAATTTTCAAAGGCTTTTTGATACATAGTATTGCCCTCCAATTATTTGAAGCAATTTAGAGACCCAAAACCTGCCTAATAAAGATACCATCACTAAAACCAAACCACAAGAAGACACGTTGAATGGGTGAAAAATGGGCTTTATTAGTGAAGTTCAACAATTTATGGTTAAAGGATTTGTATATTACTTCCTTGGTGAACTGCTTTATTTGTATACTTTACCACATTTTCTTGAGGTGTTCATCTTTCCTGATTCATAAGACCCCATTACATGAAAGAAAAACTGACACAGGTTTTACTTAGCAAGGCAGAAATTCCTATCCTTTACTAACAAAAGTCCCAAAGCTCCTTAACATTTATTTCCATCTCATGGAAACTATGAGCTATAAAATTAATAAGGTTTTCCTTTAAACCAAACCATGGCCCACATTTAGTGCCCCTTGTACATCATCATGCCATACATTTATTTACTTTTATTCCTTGTCATTTTTTGTTCCATCGTTTTTCATTTTTTCTTTATGGCACATTAAACTGCTACTTTGGTTCTGGTATACATATTGTTTTTAAAAGCTTGAAATCCTTTCTTGAATAAGGTAGATGAGGTGTTTACTTACAATATTAATTACGCATTAGGAATGAGGAAGTCCCAGAGGCCGACTACATTTTTATAAAAGCATGAGAGGAATTCTGAAAGATTGACAAATTATTCTGAAAAGGAGGTGGAGAGAGTATTAAAAAGAAAACAAATTGACAGCCGTGGCCTACACCAACTTAAAACAGGATTTAATTCTCAACCTTGCAAATTAATCTCTTGACTGTTTTATGTGAGTATCATCGAGATGTCTGATTCTCTGCTATCATGTCCAGCATTTACTTTAGAATAACAGGGTTGAGTGGAAAGTGAGATGAGGATATATTCAAAATGGGATTGACCATAATTTGGTAGCTGCTGAAGTTGGGAGCTAGCATGGGGTTCACTGGACATTCTCTCCACTTCTGTGTGTGCGTACAGGTTTCTATGGAAAAGGGTTCCCAACAGGAAAGACAAAACAATTCACTGCCCATATGCTCAACAGAAACATGTATGCTAATATTTTGATATATTTCTTTACAGATTTCTTTTTTCATTAACAATGGGTAGGTTGAAAAAGGTAAACTCTTTTACATTAGAAGATTAATGTTATTTTGAAAATATATTTAGTAAAAATGTAAGTACATAACTTTAGTATGTATAAATACATCTTTATATATTTTCTAATTACATTCTTGTGTAGCACAAACCCCAAATTGGGTTTGGCAGTCACATCCCACACCATTATCTAGGCAAATACTGTATTTGTTCTGAAGCTGGTATCTGGGAAAGAGGCATGAGTGTACCTTAAAGTGTAAAATCAAGCTAATAAGAAAGCCAGATCTGAGAAAGTTATACTTTTTCTCCAACAAAGAAGGAAGCATATGTGGGGCAATATGGTCAAACTCATATTATTTGCATGTTTCGAAATCCAAAATAACTCCTTAACATCCTAGCAAACTAATTCCTCCACAATAATTTCACCAGCATTTGCTTGATTGGACTTTCTCAACCTCATGTTCAACCTCATGTTCCATCACTAATGGAAGTTAGTGATTCACTTACATTAAGTAAGTTAAAATTTATTGCAGCACTCAGCTTAGTGAGCACAGGCCTCTGAGGTCCAAAAAAGGGCACTTGAGCTACAAAGAGACAGAGACCCCGGATTTCAGCTCCTCTCAGATCCCCGTGGTGCAGATGACTCCTGCAGCACAGGACGCTTCCCTTCTCTTCACAGTCCCTTGCTGTTCTCCACTTCTTTGTCATGTTTTCTTAATTGACTTTGCCATGTCCTCTTGCATTCTACCCAAGAATCAAGGTCAGCTGGTGCACCGGACACTGGTTATTTGAATCAAAGACTCATTGTCTTTCATTTGTGAAGGACAGATAGCCTGCTCATCATTGGTACACTAGTGATCTTTCGAGTTTTGTTTTTGATTTTGCCAGGAGGAGATGTGTGGTGATTTCCAACTATTCTCTTTGGTCTGGACCACAGATAACCAAAGGCATTAACAAAAGGCTCTTGTTTATCATTTGACAGCTATTTAGTCTTAATTTCATACTGCCTTTAAGCTTAGGGCGCTATCACATGTATTGTTTCATCTCCTCACGTAGAAGGCAGGGGCCATGTTCAGTTTCCCTTTTTCCTCTGCACCTGTCTCTTCTAGGCCCTGTCACTCTTGGAAAAGATGCTCTTCTCTGCAGCTGAAGACAGACATGCAGATAAGACTCACAGACAAAGACACATACAGAGGGTATTTTCCTGAGGCAGCAAATGAATCGAGGTATGAGGGAATGTTAAGGCCCTGATGGGGAATTAACAACTTTAAATATTCTGAAGGAAAAACCAGAAGGAGTCCACAGAGTCCTACACAGTCCATGTTAGAGGCCCAGTCCTGATTCAGTTAATTCAAAGGTTGCTTACCTTTCTGCAGATGAGCACATTCAAAATCATTTACAACATGCATTTAACTCCATTTGAAAAAATCTGTTTAATTAAAAAGTTGTAATTATATATAATTACAGTAGTGCCTATGAATCCACCACAAGAACCAGGAGATAACTCACCTTAACTTACTTCCTCCTTTATTTCATCTTCCCAAATAGCCCACAAGTAACCATAATCCTTTTGTTCTTATCATAAAAACAATGTTACACATTCTTCCAAGGCTTTTTCACTCATATCATGTTAGTAATATTCACCCTTGAACATACATCCCTGTTCAAGCTGGAAGTAGCTTTGTTGAATCCAACAAGGTTGATAATCATGGCTGTAGTGTCTTCTTTTAAGAGATACCGCTACAGTGTCCTCTTTGTGGACACTTATTCTTCCTTCCTGCCTCTTTTAATCAAGTGGACGTAATTAAAAAGTGGAATACACTTGTAAATGAGTCTCTTCACCGAATTTTCCAGTTGGAGACCCTCAAGTTTATAGTAAACACCCTCAACTGCTATACAGGAAGCACCCCAGGCCAGTGGAATGGCACTCTAAGGCATCAGTGCTCTGCTCTGCCCCTCATGCAGAAAAGCAGAGCCCACAGATTGAGGGGCAGGACAGACATATGTGGTCCTACGTTTGGTGTAAGTCCCAGCTCTGCTGCCTCCTAGCTGTGTGCCTTGGTACTTTATTTTTGGTGCTTCAGTTTCCTCATCTGTAAAACAAGACTTCACACTCTGTCCTGAACATGCTGTTCTATACATATGTTAGTATAGTGTATGTATTTATATCTCAAGAGTATTCCAAAAAGCCTTATGGGGGCCCTTCTTTCTAGTTCCTGGTTATAGTATTTCCCTTAAAACTGTATAAATAACCCTAGGAAGAAGGCCGTCTCTCAGCTGATCTTCCCTCAGTGCGTGAGCACCTCTGTAACACCCAATGGTGCAGGCCAGCGGTGCAAGGTGGGGAGGCCTGATTCTAGCCCCAAGCTTTGCTGTATTACTCTACTGGCAATCAGAAAAATGACTTGAGACAATATTCTTGTAGTGAAATTATAGGATTAATCAATACAGAGCTGTAGTCTGTAGATGTCCAACACTACTTTCTCAGTACCCTGAGAAGGTCATATCATCCAGGGAGAAGTAAAATATCAGTCAGAAGGGGATGCTGGATGCTTAAGGGAAATCAACAAAAAAACCTTTCCTCCCCCACACCCCTCTTGTAACTCACTTCAACATGTATGAATTCAATACTACCAAGATTGGGGAAACAACCACAATGTAAACAACATCCATACTCACTTTATTTTTTGAACAGAGGGGCATGTGCCCAAAGAAAAGCAGGGCTAGGAGACATGGGAACTTGCTCAGGATACTCTGCCTCAGCCTTCTGACCCCAAAATACCTCTTGATCCAATGGCCATGGGATGGAGCTGCCCTATTCCCTCATCCCCAAGGAGATGGAGAAAAGGAGGCAGCAAGTCCATGAGTCCCTGGAATATGCCCTAGAATGCTTCAGGGATGGTGTATGAGTGACCGCCAGTCCACAAAGGAGTCAGGGATAGGATCTAGGAACAATGGATGGTGCTGGGTAGAAAATCATCCTGGATGACAGATATCTAGCACCAGGATGCACTTTTCACTAGAATGGCATAGACAAACTCTTGGGAAAGATACAGAGGCAAAGAGCACACTGATTAGAACGTTACCTCAGAACAGCGGTGTGGCCCTTTGTCACCATTATCGTTAAAATAACTAACCAAAACACAAACACATCTCTAACAAAGTTAATAAAACTGCCACAGATGGGAAACCAGGGGGAAAGGTGCTATTCCAGGAAGGAAAAACTGGAGTAAAGGGAGTCATGCTGACAGGGTCTCAGAGCTCCACTCTAGGTTCTTAAAAAGGAGCCCTTGTCCAGAAATGACAGCAAACACCCATGGTCACTATGTGGAATCGAATCAGAGAGGCCAGGCTGGGCCAGGGAAGTCTATCTCAGTGGCTCTGCAGATCCAGACATTTCCCATATTCTTTAGCCCTTTCAGTAATGCGTAAAACCAGAAGGTGTGAAACACTGGAGGTGGACATCTGATTTTTTTATTTCTGGGCAGTGTAATTTCAACATATCTCACAATTTGCCTGGGAAGGGAGAGGACAGTAGAACAAGGGCAGGAGAAGTGGTGAGGATATCCAGCTGTGATGGACAGGAAACGGCAAGGCCACAAGATGCCTTGTACCTGGGGTAGGATTATGGCCAACAGACAATGCAGCCTGAGTTCACCTCCTCTCAAGGGGAGGTCTCCATAGAATGACCATGATTCCCCACATGGCCGGAAAACCCATCAATCCCACTCATGGGGCAGATGACCAGAGGAGCTGCACTCTTCCCTCCCGAGTAACTCAGGCTGAAGTAGGGCCGGACAGGCCCGCAGAAGGTAGCATGAGAAAAAGTGAAGGTGTGACACCTCTCTGTCACATTGTAGAAGGAGACCTCTCCAGCATCGTAGTCCAAGAAAATCCCCACCCGCTGGAGAGGGGTCCGCAGGGGAAGGGCAGTCATTGGGGAGGTAAGAGCCCAGTATTCTTTCCCATACCACAACGACACGGCCCAGAATCCATTCTGGGGGGCCGAGGTCACTCCACCTTTTCTGCACACCGAGTCTTCACAGACACCTATGGTCCACTTGGCCTTATCTCCCACCTCTACCTCCCAGTAATGTCTCCCAGCGATGAAGCACGGAGAGCCCAAGACACAAGGAAAAAGATTGAACCGCTCAGGGTTGTCAGGCAGGTCCTGCTGTAGGTAACTGTACCGCACTTGCCGCAGGTTATCGGAGAGGATCAGGCTGGGGTAGGCCGTGTCTGGGTCCAGAGTTACGTCCACTGCAGAGACACAGAGGGGAGGTCAGTCCTGAATGCCAGGAGATCCCACTCGAAAACAGCCAGCCTTTTCCCCTCCTTACTGAGGTGGAGATAAGAGCTTCCCACTACAGGCTGCATTCATTTTAGGATCAATTACATCCTGAAGCTGCCCATTTCAAAAGTGACTGAATCTTTTTTAGCCAAGATACTTTGAAAGTACTGACATTTTACCCCCATTCCGTTTCACATTGTAAATCACTGTATCCATTCACCGAAATTAAGGTTTTCTTACATGTGTGTCAAAGATCCAAATCTGAAAACCTCAGGGGCCAGAAGTTTTATAGAATTCAGACTATTACAGGTTTCAGAAAGGCTATATAATCTATAATCAAATATTAATGGATTTGCTGTTACACATATGAATGTCCACCATTACATGAGACAAATAGTGCTACATCTCTTTTGGCTTTCAGTGTTTTGGGATTTTAGATACTGGATTGGGAAACTGTACCAATTTGTCCACCTCTCAAATCACTTTTATGTTCTTATTCCATGGGATCTTTCCTGACCACATCCAGACCCTATTTATCTTCCTTTAAGGCCCAGGGCAAGGTCCACATCTTCCTCAAAGTTTTTCTTAATGTCACTCTCCTTTCTCTTAAATCCCAAACTGTATATCATCTGTGTTACCTACTCTCATATTTAATATTATAGCATCTTACTATCATGTGGTGCTTTCCTTCTTTAAAAGCAGATATATATTTTCATTTGCTCTTCATAAGTCCTGTTCAGGAGGAAGACTCAAACATTAATCCTCAGAAAACAAAGCTCAAGCAGGCTAAATGACTCTCCACAAAAGATTCATGACAAGCAGCTGGTAGAGATAACCAATAATCCTAGCTGCTCAATTCTTGGTTCAGCAATCTGTCCTCAGTAGTTGCTCTTCTCTTTCTTGCATCGTGGGTGTGCCTCATACCTCCAAACAGACACTAAACGCCGAGGGTAGGACAGAGTCCTATATACACAAGGTACTCAATACTTGTTGAAAGAATTAACTATGGATCAGTAAAGACCCATAGGATGTAGAGTCTCTCTTCGTGAAAAGGATTCCACGCAAGAGAAGGTAGCTTGCGTCACAGGGCAGAAGGCATGAGGAGTATACATCTCGGATTTGAGTACCTCTGGGAGCAGAGATCCACCCACTCTCCAAACCTTAAGGTAATAAGTTGGTGGGGGTGGTGGAGGGAGCTTCGCTTTGCCCCCAGGCTCAGTGATGGGGTGACAAGATGCCTGGACTTCTTTAGCACTCAGAACAAGAGTTGAGCTTAATCGCTCCTTTTGGAAGAACAAGTGCCTTTCCCAAAGCACAGGTCACCCACGGCTGGGCAGGCAGAGCAATGCACCAGCAGCATCCTGCTTTTGGGGGAATGCACTTTCCATTTTATAATTCTCATAGCACCTGAGCTTGATTTCCCCCTGGTTCTAAGGCATTTCATGAGGCAAATGTTGTAAACACACAGAAGCAACCACTCATTTTGTTGTTGTCATTTATATTTTAACCATGTAGCTGAAAGGATTGAGATTTCAGCAATATCCAAAATTATTGATGAGAGTAGACAGATTCACAAGGAATTTTATTCTGTTCCACAATATGGTTGTCTCCTGTCACCTACCTGAGTATAACTGGGCCTCTCTCAATTCTGAAGGGAAAGAGAAAAGACGTTAACAGAAGTGATACAGGTATTTACCAGAAATACGTGATGGACCTTTGGTTGTCAAAAAGGAATGCTCTATATTAGAAACCACAGGACCTCTACTGTCAGACATGTACTGATTTCTTCACACATAATTCCAACACTCAGCTAAGGATTTTAAGGGAGGAAGGAATGGGACCCTTTGGTGGAAGATAACCAATGCCTGGGACTGGAGGATATAGGGTCAAACTGGGACAAGATGAAGCATCCCGTCTTTGGTGGGCCAGCTGGCTCTGTGGAGGAACACGTTCCAGGCCATGCTACCAGGACCCTCAGCTTCTGTAAGCACCTCTGTTCCAGGGACAACCACTGCCGCTCGGGGGAAAGCAATTCACAGCTGTGTTCTCACTGAACCTTTTTTTTCTTTGCACTGGGAATCAAACCTGGGTCTCCCGCATGGTGGGTGAGAACTCTGCCACTGCACCACCATGTGCTGAGCCTTTAAAGTGGCAGAAAAGAAGTAAATGACAAGCAGAAGGAGGGTCCTGCCTGAACGAATCACTTCTCATAGCTAATGAATAAACAGTTTCTTCCCATTTGTCTTGTTTGTGGAGGATATGGGTGCATCACCTCAATCTATGTTGCTAGATTTCCCCCCAAAAGTATAAATCTGAGAGACAATACGAATAAGGATCCCTTATACACGATATGGCACAAATGCTAGATCCTGGGAAATGATCAGTGATTATGGGGAATTGTAATTTATAAGAAATAAGAAAAGGGTTTATCTACATATAAGGATTTCAGACCCCACCAGACAAGCCTAGGAATTTTGGCATCAAGTATAACCAAATCCTAATGCATATGGTTCATGAGCAGAAAATTTTAGATTTGGGAAAAGTATACCCTCAAATGCCTAGAATATGTTATTCAACATATAAGCATTGTTTAGTTTGTCAGGCTCCATTCTAAATGCTTTAGAAATGGTAACTCATTTAACTTCACACCTTTTGAAGTAGGCAGTATTATGTTCCTCATTTTACAGATGAGGAAAGTATGGTACCGAATCTGTAGAAATGGCAGAGACAGGCCCAGAAGCAGCTCGACTCCCGAATCCTTATTCCAAACCTCCAGGCTGTGCTGCCCAATTGCGCCCTGGTCAGCACCCATACCCAGGGCAGCAGGACGCGGCAGTTACCCTTCAGTGTGGGCTCAGATGAAATGGAAGTAGGATAGAGTTCTGTTCATAAAAAATTATAATAACCAAACTAACTCTGGATTAATTTCTGTATTGCACATTTCTCTTCTCCATCAGTGTAAACCGAGAACTGAATGAATATAGTTACGAGCCTTCAACGTGAAATAAGAGGCTAGTAATTGAAAAATTTAAGACAATAGGAAGATGTAAAATTTTGGGATGGCTGGCCAGTAGTTATCACCCCTTTCCCATTTTTCCGCATCTTTAATGGAGATGCTTTTATTCCAGGACATGTCAACATCAAATACCCATTAAGGTGAAAAACTTACCTTGGATTTTCTCCATATCTGACTGCATTTTTTCTATGAGGAGAAAAAGAAAAAGACATTCAGTTTGTATCCAACTACCTGGCTGGAAAACATATCTTCTCAGGCAATACACAGATATTCACAGCATAAATCCATTTCCCCTCAAGATCCCTCTCCCCACATTACCAGTGAACTGCTTCAGACTCTCAGTCAAGAACAGACATTTCTGGGCAAAAATGTGGATTTTCTCTTGCAAGTCTGGAGGTGTGATCCAGGGTTCAGGAATTCTGATTCTTTCAGCCCTAAATTTAAAAAAGAGAAAAAAGAGTGAAATGTCTTTCCCAACTCCATGGCTTTTCAGATACAGAAAAAAGGTGGGCCAAACTGTCAAATATATGTGAGCAGACTTTGAAACCAGCCACTACATCTTTTTCCGTCCTTGCCCTCTAGATTCTGCTTCTAGAGGCAGAACAGGGCAGCATCTTACTCGTTTCAGTGCTCCCTCAAGCACTGAGCTCAGGGCTTTTCAAAGAGTAAGTCCTCAAAAACAGTTTACTGAATTAAATTGAATGTAAGGCTGAGTTTGCCAAGAGGCACTGGACTCCACGACAAAGCCCTTGATGGTGGTGTGGAGCTGGATGCACCCAGAAAACATGTTCTTGAAATCTGAGGGAGCAGTCAGAAGCTGAACCGTAATGGAAGCCAGTGGCAAACGGAGGCCAGGAGGCACCGTCATGTGCCATGTGCCAAAGTAAGGACCAAGGCTCGCTGGCAGCCAGCCCCAGAGCACCAGTGTTTGGGAGAAAGCAGTGCTTTGATGATGCCTTGATGTGGACTTCTATCTTAGCCTCAAAACCATGAGCTAGTAAATTCCCACTGTTTAACCCAACCTACTTCATAGTATTTGCCTGAACAGCCCTGGAAACTAACAGTAACAACTATCCAGATTCCTCAGCCTTCCGAATGTGGGAAGACATGGGCTCTCTGGACAAAACCCAACTACCTTCCCCCCACAAAGGTGTCTATGGCAGATTGCTAACTGCTTATCCAATATCCCTTCTTCAATATTCAAATTGTACTGGGCTATCCAGCCTCCTTTGCAGACAGCTGTGACCAAGAGGTTAAAAAAAAAAAAAATCTTGTGGTAATCTGGGACATCAGCTTATTTTAGATATCCAAACTCAATCCTTAAAAGCCAATAAGGTACTAAGATCTGAGGGGTCTACCTGCATAATACAGGGTCAGAGCAAGACTGGCATAAAAAAAGTAGCAGGAAAAGGCACTATGTCCTTAGATCATCTGGCTGGGACCTGTAGCTGCCTCAACTCATGTCCACGTCAGGGACTCGTAACCTTAATCCTGTTTATGTGATTCTATCCCCACAGCCCTCCCAGTCAACCTCCCCATCTTTATGAGGCCCCATGCATATTCAGAGACCATTTTCTCCTCTGCAGTTTCTCCCCGTTACCTCAAATGCTCCCACGTAGTCAAGCACTTTCCTCTGGATGTTCTTCCCTATTCAGAAATTTAATCAACTTCAAAGCCCAGATCCCTCAAAGTCAGTCTCCATTCCTGTAGGCATTCCTGACCCCCACTTATCCTCCCAAGGCATATCCTCCCTGCCCTTGCCATCTGCCCTGCAGACACAACTCAGCCCTGGCTTCTTGCCCATTCTGAGCTCTTTCTGCTCACTCATGTCCCAACTCCCAGAGTGCACCACCTCGCTTCCCATATGATGGCAGGATAGAGAAATAACCAGAATAAGAGTCAGAACCCAGGTGGCTCATCCTCATTACAGAACTCTGAACTGTTCATACCTTCCTTAGGTCTTCTTTTTCCCAATAAGGGGGGAAAAAGGATAATGAAAGGGACCAGATTCTGAAAATTTTAAGTTGTCCGCCATCCCCAGGCTCTGGCTTCTTCTCAAGAGGTACAAGTATGAGTAAGAGTCTGCCCACACTTGATTTACCTCCAGGGAGAGAAGAAACTAACCTGCTCAATGTGTCCCCGATGTCCTACAAGAGAAAGAAAAAGGACAACCATGAGAAGTCATTCAACAATTCAACTTTCTTTTACAAATGTTTGATGAAAATCAGCTATGCGCTGGGAGAAGCCAGGAGACCAGAAACACTGAACCATAGCACTCGAGGAGCTAAGCTCGGCCAGAGGGGACTGGGGCGCACAATCTCCTGTTCCAGCATCTGCTCTGCCCGCCTTCTGCACCACCCATCCATGGCCAAATCCAATGGCCATTTCAAATTTACTAATTCAAACACCGACCCTTGGACCACAATGCCTACCTATCTAGTTTGCTTTGACTTTTTATTGTGAAGTAATTTCAAATTGACAGAAGAACTTGGTACAAAGAACATCTGTATACTCTTTTCCCAAATTCACCAATGTTTAACAGTTCACCAAATTAATTTGCTCTATCATTTTTTCACATTCACTAGCACACACATATATTTCACATTCACTAGCACACACTTCAGAACTCTTTGCAAGTCCATTGTTTATAAATCCACCTTTCACACTCTAATCAACTGTCTCAGTAATTATTCCCCCCCCCCCCAGTAATTCTTTAGAGCTAATTCCCTTTTTTCCCCAGAGGTAATCCAGGATCACACACTGCCTTTAGTTATTGTGACATGTGTCTTTAATCTGGAACAATTTCTCAGCATTGATTTGTCTTTCGTGACATTGACATTGTTTAAAAATAGAGGCCATTTCAGACATCTTGACTCTAGAACTGTGAGGGAATAAATCTTTGTTGTTTTAAGCCACCCAGTTTATGGCAATTTGTTACAGTAGCCACATGAAACTAACACGCCAGTGTAGTAGAATGTTGATAGGCAAGTTTCAAAGACTCAAGGCTCCCTTTTCCTTTCTATGCAGATAAAGGAGTAAATGTGCAGTGAAAAGAATGCATTCATTTATCTAACAATTATGTATCGAATATCTAGCAGACAATATGATAAAGCCTCAGGAATTCAGTTAAACAAGAAAAATATATTCCCAATTCTAAAGAAAAAAAAAAAGGCCAATTATCTTATACAGTGTCTCTCATGATCAAATTCAGGTTGAACCAGCGCTGCTAGTGTGTGCTGTCCTCCTAGAGGTGCGTGAGCTTCGCGTGCCCCTTGCCCCTTGTTGGTGACGCTGATCCCTCAATGGTGATGCTGATTGTGATCATTGTATAACTATTATTTTTCTTTTTCTAATTAATAAGTAATCTGTAACTGATACCTTGAAATTATGGAAACATATTAATCCTCATCAAACTTTCCCCTCTTAGATTTAGCATCCACTGACATGTCTGAATTTTACTATGATGGTTGCCAGAATGTCAGTTTTTTAACCTCACAATTCCTTCTCTATTAATTTGAGATTCTACTGTAAAGAACCTTCCCTTCATACTTATTATTAGTATAGGCTCACAGATTCTTATTTTATTCAATGAGTTGGAATCACTACTGTTTTTATTTATTTTAGCGCACAAAATGTCTGAGAATTAGCCGAAGGGTGTCCCTTCAAACTGGCCCATCATTTTTCTAATCTGAGTCACCTGGATTCCTTTTGGTGGGGAATGGCATTTAGAAGCCGTGATCTGGGTACCAGTTGTGGTCTCTGCTGTGGGGTGTCATTGCTTTTAATCCCTTTTAGTGTTAGACAGCTGGAAACTCATGAATTTACGCTATTATAAGCAATTCCAATCCAACCCCATGAAGTTTCTTTATTCCCTATTTGTAAATCATTAGATTTACCCCTTTACTCTATTCTTCAATACACCTATAAGTTTCATAAGTACTATACCCACACCACTACCAAAAACAACCAAAACCTCATAAGAAGTTAAACTCAAGATATTTTGCAACTTTTTTCTTTAGGTTGAGAGTACATAGTCAAAGCATATTCAAAAGCTATTTGACTTAGTTTTTATTTCCCTTTCAGGTGATTATATCATTCATTTAAAATAAAGTTGGGCTCAAATAATTTTAGGGTTTTTACTCCATCCTTGTTGATTTAATTTTTTTAAGATATGAAACAGTAACATCAAAACTATACAAAAGATCTAATCAAAGAAGTGTCACTCCCTTTCCTAGCCCCTCTATCCATTCTCCCCATCCCTTTGCTTTCTGTTTATCCTTCTAGTGTTTCCTTTGCAAAAATAAGCAGATGCATGTATTTCCCAATTTCCTCTTCTCTCTTACACAAAACGTGTATTTTGTACTTTTTTTCTTTCCCTTAACAATGTATCCTGTGTACTCGTCTGAAACTGTTGCAGAAAAGTCATGTTCTTTCATCCTGATTCAATATTGCTGCCTGATAACTTCTGATCAGGTGGTTTCCATGGAGATGTGTCCCCACCCATTCAAGGTGGGGTCCTCACTGGAGCCCTGTAAGAGGAACCATTTTGGAAAGAGCTTCAGAGCTGAACCAGACAGAGATGTTTGGCGATGAAGAAGGAAAATGCCCCAGGGAACTGTTTGAAACCAGATGCATGTCCTTTCACATATTCTCCTTGCTTTACATACAATAAGGAATGGGGAAGGGAAAGTGCGAGGACAGAGAAAATTAGGCTGAGGCAGTCAGGATGCGGCGACTAGTTAGCTCCTTGGCGAACAGGGGCTGAGCTCTGGAGTGCAGCGGGCAGTGGACACCTCCTGTCTGTGGCTGAAATACACCTGTCTCCTGCCTCCCTTTTGCAACCGTGCAGGGTGCTGGTTTCACTGATTCTAGGTCAAACCAATTTCAAAACCATTTCCATCAAAATGGAACCCGCGTGGCCGGCCTCACTGGTCCTGCATGGTCCCGCAGGTGCCGTGGGTTCGCTGGGCAGCATCAGGCACACTGGGGACACACCTGGACCCTCGCTGGGCTTCCCGAGGTGTCCTCAGCCACCGCCTCGCCCTAGCAGCTGCAGGTGGGCAGCGAAGGCACCGCAGTGCGGACGGGCAGCCCCCAGCCCCAGGCCCTGCTGCCTGCCCCCCAGGCCCCACGCCCACCCCCAGACCCAGTGCCCATGCCCTTCACCAGTCCAGCCACCAGAGCTGCACGGTGCCCACTGTCCCCACCCATCCTTGAGGTCTGCGAGCAAGTCACTCTACGCAGGTGTGTCCTCACACACCTTTGTGCCTTCAAAGTAAATCCCTAGAAGGATTCTTGGCCAAGTCCAGGCATAAATAGAGTTTTCTGAGATCCTGCCGCATTTCCCTCCCACGGGGTTACTACCTTGCATACCCGCCAGCTCTGCTGTTTCGTTTCCCCACTGCTTTACCAACATTAGGTTAAAAACTTGTTGCCATTTTAATTAGTAAGAAAGGGTATTTTAGGGTGTGTGTGTGTGTAAGTGTCTGTGTGTTAATGTTGATGGGTGAATTTAATATAATTCGGTGAAGTTGATACTACTCATGGTGAGAATTTGAACTTTTTCCTTTGATGTTACTTTTATCCCTTAAATTAACTCACAGCTTTAATGAAAAGCATTGATAGACATTTAATAGAATCGTTATGGATTGCTTCCTAGCATAACAAATTGTATCTAGTGTGAAATAAATTGTGATTTTGATCTCTTTTGCTTTGTGACTATCTCTTAGGACTAAAAAATGATGGTAAGTTCCTTTTGTTTTTGCTTATAGTTTGATATACTTCCTCTTAAATATTACTCTAAGTGAACCATACATTAAATTTTTAAAATGAACAACTCTTAACAAGCCAGTCAGATAATGTTATCATTTTAGTGTGGTTTTAATTTGTATTTTTTTTTAGCACAGTTGAATATTTTTTCATGTCTTGTGACTTGCCTGTTCATAACTGTGGCCTATTTTTCTATAGAATTTTGGTCTCTTTGCTGTCAACTTAAAAAAATTATTTGTGTATCAGGGCTGTTATTTCTATCTATGATATTTGTTTAAAATATTTTCTTTGAATTTGATGCCAGTCTTATGACTGGTTACAATGTGTGCCTGTGTCTTTCCGTGGGGTATTACCAACTGCTTTAACTTATAGGATTGGTTTTAATATGTAATAGCTCCCCCCCCCCACCCCACACACATACCTCTTCTTACTGTGCATATCCTATTTGTATTTGCTCATTTTTCTATCTGAGCTTGACTACTGATTTGTCTTTAACAATACTGAAAGACTTGTTACTGTTTTTATTGGGACTGAATTAAATCTATAAATTAACTTATGGAGAAATGACAATTTGGTAAATGTTGAGATGTCTTACCCAAGTACAAAAGATTTTTTACTTTTCATTTGTTTAAGTCTGTTTTGAGTCTTTCAGGATGTCCTACAATTTTCTCTTAATAGTTTTTTGTACATTTCTCCTAAGTTTATTCCTAGGTATTTTATTTTATTATTTTTTTGTAATTAGAAATGGGTTTTTCTCTTCTAATACGTCTTCTAATGGTTATCTGTATTGACTTTGTATGTTTTTACATCCTGCCTGTGTAGAATTATATCATTAGTTTTAACACTGATTCTCTAATTTACAAGCATATAATTATACCATCTGCAGATAAGGTAACTTCTCCATGTCTTGGGCCTCTATAACAGCTCCCTCTTATCTAACTGCATTAGCTAAAATCTCCAGTACAATATTACATAAAGTTAGATGACAGTGTGTATCTTGCCTCATTCCTGATTTAGAGGCAATGCTTCTAGTGTTTCTCCATTAAGATTCAGCTAGCATTTCCAGTGACTGCTGCGCTAACCGCTTTTGTTATCATCAACACCCCCTTTCCCTGCAATGGAGTCAACTGACCTCTCTTTCTCATTATCCAGCTTCAAACTGAAGGTCAATCTCTTCAAAATTATACTCATAAATACCTTCTGTCTTTAAAAAAAAAATTGTTTAAAACCTCAAGTCTAGTGCTCTCACTGGCAGCACATAATTGGAATAATACTTTGGAGACTAGCATGGCCCCCACACAAGGATGATACAAAAATGCCTAAAGCATTCTATATTTTTAATGTTCATAGCAGCCTAATCCACAGTGATCAAAAGGTAGATGGAGGGGTGCGAGGGCAGTTCAGTGGTAGAATTCTCGCATGCCCTGCAGGAGACCCAGGTTTGATTCCCAGCCCATGCACTTCCCAAACAAAGAAATCAATAAAACAAACAAAAAAATTCAACAAATGGTGCTGCAATAATGGGATACTCACAAGGTAAAAGGAATGAAATGTGACCCCGCCATACAGCATTCAAGGAAAAAAGAAGGTGAACGGAAATGATCCAAATGTCCATCAACTGAGAAATGGTTAGATAAAGTGTGGTGTTTCTAATCAGTAGACTATTACTCAGCCATAAAAATGAATGAAACATGGCTCAGCAGGTAAGAACGCTTGCCTGCTGTGCCCGAGGACCCAGGTTCGATTCCTGGTGCCTGCCCATGTAAAAAAAAAAAAAAAAAGAATGAAACAGATAGATGCTACGACACAAATGAACCTTATGTGCCTGCGCTGGAGGAGTCAAGGTCTGATGCAAAGTTGCCAAGAAAGCCACACAACAGGCCACACTGGTCCCACCCAGAGGACGATCGCCGAGAAAGCAATCCTACTGTGTCTCACATACCAACTGGCTTTCCCATACTTGAAAAGCAATTTCTGAGCTTCCTTTCATTCTTCAAAGCTCCTATTTTCCCTAGCCACTGCTCCACAGCAGCCGATGATCCTGCTCTCCAGTTTCAAAATTGAGTAAGAGCCATCAGGTTTCTGCTTCCAAACCTCACAGCCTGTCTGCACCCAGCTTCCCACCCTCCTTTCTTCCCATACAACAGAGAAGCTTCCTAAACGAAGTCCTGCACCTGTGCGTTACTTCACGTTCCCTCCTGCCCCCCCCAGAAAGCAGCACACTGATATATCGACTGTTTGTTACAGCTTCAATGTCTCTTCTTACCTGGACCCTGACGCCATACGCTTTCCTCCCCATACATTCTTTTAAAACGGGTTTCACTCGTTTCTTTAAGCATCCTCTACCCACGAAGCCCCGGTCCGACATCATCTGGAAGTACTCTCTCAGGTCCCTTTCATGGCCCTATTCCCTGAGGCAGTCAAGCACTCTTGTGGTCTCCTTTCGCCCCACCCAGCCACGGCTCAGCTCCTCGGACATGGCTCCTGCCCTCTGCGCTCCACTGCAGAGCTCTAGGTGGTCATCACTGGCAGCCGCCTTTCAAACCAGTGTGCCGACTTATCCCCTCACCCCCTTTCAATGGCATTTATCAATGCCGTGGACAACTGCCTACTGACCCAACTGTGATCTGTACATTAGAACATAAATTTCGAGAGTGCTTACTCACATCTTAACCCTAATCCTAGAATAATGCCTGACCCAGAGCAAACACTCAGCAAGTGTTGAGTGGACACATGACAGGCATGGCTCCTTCCCGTAGTCTTGCTGGGTTAGGTTTCCTGCAGCTCTATCACCTGCTACCAAGGGTAAATCCCAGGACTGTTCCAGCTCACATTCCTGCTCAAGTGCTTACTGTTTTGTGGCTGTGGCAATGCACAGCACAGTCCCCTATAAATAGTAAACAGTGGGTGAAGTGTCAGCTGTTCCTCATTCTACAAGTACACGTTACAATTACAGGACACTGGAGTGAGAAGGGTCCCTCTGTTCATAACGAGCAGATGCAACCACTACGCCAAGACAGGTCAAGAGCCCCGTGCACATTCAGCCTACACTGGTCAGTGCACGGCAAGCCTGGGCAGCAGGTCTTTCCTTTTTTATTAGTTTTTAAATTAAAAAAATATGTGACAACAAAGAAAGACAAACATTCTTAACATATGATCATTCCATTCTACATATATAATCAATAATTCACAATATCATCACATAGTTGCATATTCATTATCATGATCATTTCTTAGAACATTTACATCAATTCAGAAAAAGAAATAAAAAGAAAACAGAAAAAAATTCATACATACCATACCCCTCACCCCTCCCTTTCATTGATCACTAGCATTTCAATCTAAGTTTATTTTAACATTTGTTCCCCCTATTATTTATTTTGATTCCATGTTTTACTTGTCTGTTGATAAGGTAGATAAAAGGAGCATCAGACACAAGGTTTTCACAATCACACAGTCACACTGTGAAAGCTAAATCATTATACAATCATCTTCCAGAAACAAGGCTACTGGAACACAGCTCTACATTTTCAGGCAGTTCCCTCCAGCCTCTCCATTACATCTTGACTAACAAGGTGATATCTACTTAAGGCGTAAGAATAACCTCTAGGATAACCTCTCAACTCTGTTTGGAATCTCTCAGCCATTGACACTTTATTTTATCTCATTTGGCTCTTCCCCTTTTGGTCGAGAAGGTTTTCTGAATTCCTTGATGCTGAGTCTCAGCTCATTCTAGGGTTTTTCTCAATACCTTGAGGGCATCAGGTCTTTTAACTGCCCTTTCCAGGAGACAGTGCAACTGACTGAACCAACCTGTATCAACTGGAGCTTCCAGTGTCTATGTTTTCCCTCCATCTTAACCAATATGGAGTCTGGCAAGCCCTTGCTGCACCAGCAGACTTACTAACAGGGTGACAGGAGGTTCTGGGCTTTGCTTGGCAAAGGGAAGACTATTTTCAGCAGAAAGCCTCTGGGTAGGGCTCTCTCAGGCTGCCTGCAGGAGCAACCTGATGGGTCTCCCACCTTACCTGCAGGAGCTCCCTGGTGGGCTGCTGCTGCTTCTCTTCCAGCTGGGCGATCAGACCACTGAGGTGGGAGATGTTGCAGGAGAACTGGGTGATGGCACCACTGATACTGTTGTAGATGGCCAGGTCGAGCTCCTCCAGGCGGGCCAGGAGGCGGTACTCATGCTCCTTCAGGGAATGATACAGCTGCTCAAACTCCCAAACTATCTTCTCCCTCTCCATCTGCGTAAGGCTCTGTGCAAGCGACAGAAGAGGGCACTGAAGAGAGGAAAGGCTCCCTTCTGATGCCCTTCACGTTTTTACTCCCCTTACAATCGTACCATTTCATCCCCAGGGTATTCAAACAAGCAGCCGGTGCCCCACTCACCTGTTAGAGCCTTTACTGAGTCTCTTTTTCTAATGGCCAGGCCTGAGTTAGCTCAGTGAAAATTAAACAGTCCCTGTCCCTGAGAAACAGCCAAGTGAGAGTCAGTTTCGTCTGATACACATAATCACTGATGGTCAATTAAAAAACAGGCGACACCCTTGGATGGGAGAAGCTGGTACAGTCCTCACAGAAGTTCATCCCGGGTTCTGCAGGATGAGCAGGAGTTCGCCAGGTAGGCGACAAGCAACAGTGTTTTCTAGACAGGAGAAAGCCTGGGCGACAGAGTGGGAGAGAAGGCTATGGATCTGTCTGACCAGAGCACACAAATGCTGAGGCAAGAGGCAGAAAAGGGAAGGAGAAACCAGATCCTACCCCACCTGGCAAGCTAAAGAGCAGGGGCTTTTTTCCCCAAGGAACTGGCAGGCGTGAAAGCTGTCACCCAGGGAAGTGCCGTGGTGGGCTACATGCCCTGTGCAGGATGGTTTGAAGGCAGAAGAGAAACACCACTCATCTCAGTATTCCTCTCATCCCTCTCTCCACGGTGGCTTGGGATGAATGATCAGGCACAACTCCTTCCTCAGGGCCCATGTGATCCAGACGCTCTGTTTTCAACAAGCCCACCCCAGCGGCTCTGGGGGTTCTGTGACTTCCCTCCTGAAGCGGACCCATTTCCAGATTACCTCCACTAAGGCTTTATTCTAAAAAGGGTCAGCAAACTCGGCTGCAGAGAGTGAGTAAAGTTTTACTGGGACACAGGCATGCCCATTCATTTAAGTGTTGTCTGTGACTGTTTTTGTGCTACAACGGTAGGTTGGGTGGTCATGACAGAGACTGTATGTCCTGTAAAGCCTAAAACACTTCCTATCTGGCCCTTTACAGAGAGTTTGCTGACAGCTGGTTGAAATACCCCTTCTCAGGAGACGTGCCCCCATCCACCCTCCCTCCACCTGTCTCTCAGTCACTCACTGCAACTCGGTGATACACACACGCCCTCATTTATAAATCCTTTCCACAAGTTCACTCCTCTCCTCAGCTGGAAAGTCATTCAAAGACATAAACTATAAAATATAATCTCAGCAACAGAAAATTAAAATAGACACTAAAGATCAACTAATCGGTGCTTCTTGAAGGAGGGCCCATTGGAACTGTGGTAGGGACAATTCTGCCTGGCACAGGACACTGTCACTCCTTGCCCCCTTCCGAGATGCTGTGACAGCCACAGAAATGCTCACGGGCTTGGGGGGGAGGGCTGGGTACCACTGGCTGTGATTACAAACCATCAGTGGGTCCAGCCACACGCTCCACAGATGAGAAAACTGAGGCCCTGGCAGGTTATGGCTCTGCCCATGACGCAAGGGGTGGGAGGAGTGCCAGGGGGCAGACCTGGACGCCAAGCCCGTGCTCCGCGACCTGCGCCCAGGTACACTGGGCTGCTCATTCCGACAGAGTCCATTCAGGCCCACTGAGAAGGTTCTCCACCCATCAGGCCTATTTTCAAGCCAGGGGAGCTGAGGTCTCAATGCGCGGTGCGGACAGAGCAAGGGGGAAAATTCCTGCCAACAAACTTCCTACTGCAGGAAGGAGATGACAAAATTATTCACAAGTGGGACTATTCACTACTAGCCTAAGAGTCTACTTTTCAGATGCAAATATCTCTACTAAGAGGGGATTTGTAATATTTTTATTTATTTTTAAACAAAACTAATAAGCAAAACAGCAGTTATTTTTTTTCCCTCAATTTTCAAAACAAAACTCACAAATACCCCAATTAGGAATTAGCCTATCAGCCACTGGGCAAGCCCTGGGAGCAACGAGAGAAGGGAACAGAGAGCAAAGCTCGGGGCTGAGGAGCTGTAAAGGCAGCAGCCCAGAGAAAAATCGCCCGTGCTGGCCCTCTGCAGAAGCCAGCAGCTGACACTTCCCACAGGTCAACTCTCCAGACCTTGGCTCCAGAATCTTTTCCCCAAATGTGGGAAAGGATCTGGTTTTCCTTTGGGTGTGCAGGGGAGTTCCCAATTGCCCTGGGGGTCGCCCTGCACCTAACAGCTCCTGACACCCTGGCCACCCTGGCGGAGAGAGCAGTGGTCAGCAGAAGCAGTGTCAGCTGTGCGCTGGACCAGCACTCACCAACAGTTCCGCTCGCGCCTGCTCCCCTTGTGCCCGCCGCCTCTTCTTCAGGTCTTTCACTCTTTTTAGGTGATCCAGTTGGTTCTGGATTTGTTCCTGAGAAAAGCATGACAGTTGGGCAGTACAAGATGAGGCAGTGCTTTACATCCGCGCTGCTGCTCTGTCACAGATGGACCCTACACTCCTGGCGCTGGGCCTGTCTTTGGACCACATGGCCACCCTCAGTGCAGGGCGCAGGGGCCAGCGCCACCACGCCGCTCCTTGGTCACTTTGTGTCTCACACAGCAGGTCTCCCCCCTGCCTCAAAGAACACTGCATGGTCTCTGGAAAGGCAGCTAAACTAAGGAGTCAAGGTGTAACTTCCACAGGTGAGAAGGTGCAGCAGGGGTGAATTCACCTTCCCACCTATTCAAGGGTTTTGAGCCCAAGTGAATTAATTTAGGTGAAAACACCATAAACGTTAAGTGATTGATCATGCATGAACTGACAGACTCACATTTTAAAATGCGTAATTGCAAGTGTGTTCCTGCATCCCTCAAATGTAGAGAAGACGCCACAGCAGCCTGCAGTCCTTGAATTCTGCCTTACCACCGTTTGAAGTGTAACACTTCGTTTCCTTGTTAAGGTTTAGCTGTGTGAGTCTGTTGGCTCAACAGTTGGCAAAGGCCACCCCCACCCCCACCGTTCCACTTAATCTTCATGAAAATTGTGCTGTTATTCTCCAGGAGTCTCAGAAATGTTAAATGACCTGCTCGAGCAGTCAGGAGCCTTGTTCCTTTCGGTGGAGAGGAAATGCTGACCGAGCCTGGTGTGTGCGCAGCCAGCCGGCGTCTGCGTGGATTTCGCGGAAATCACCCGGGAGGGCAGGGTGCGCGGGGCGGGGGCCGGGGGCGCGGGGGCGCGCGGACGCGGGGGTCGGGGGGCGCGGGCGCACGCACACCTGGCACCGCCAGGGTGGGGCCCGCGCCGCTGTCTTTGTGCGGACGGTCTCCCCCAAGCCTTCCATGCAGGCCACAGGGGAAGGGGCGGGCTGGGGGGGCCTCTGGCTCCCTCGCAGCCACAGGTTTTCCTCCTAAAGCCGGGCGCGGATGCTCAGGGCGGACAGGGAGGAAATGACGGCTGGGAAGCACGCGTCCGGCTCGGCCATTTTCTGGGCGGAATGAAAGGGAAGCCCCCGGGCGCTCCCGTCCCTTTGTCCAGCCAGGTCCCGGACCCCCGCCGGCGCGCGGGGCGCTCACCTTGAAGCCGTCCACCGCCTCCTCGAGCGGCAGCACGCTGTGGCCGCGGTGCTCGCGCGAGCGGTCGCACACCACGCAGATGGGCGTCTGGTCCTGCTCGCAGTACAGTTTCAGCGGCTCGCGGTGCTTCTCGCACCCGCCCATCTCGCCGCCGGGCCCCGACGGCCGCTCGGAGCGCAGCTGCCGCACCAGCTGGGTCACGTTGGCCAGGTGCCGGTTGGGCCGCATGTGCCGCTGCGGGAAGGTCTCCCGGCACTGCGGACACGACACGTTGGTCTCGGCCGCGCCCCAGCAGCGCGCGAGGCACGCGCAACAGATGTTGTGGCCGCAGTCGAGCATCATGGGCTCGGCGAAGTACTGCAGGCACACGGGGCAGGTGGTCTCCTGCTGCAGGCACTCGGCCACGCTCCCGGAGGCCATGGCGCGCGCCCGCAGGGGCGCCCGGGCATGGGCCCCGCGCCGAGGGCTGCGCTCCCGCGGGCTGGCGGCGCGGGGGCAGCCGAGGGGCCCCGGACGGGCGGCGCCCGCGCGCTGAGGCCTGGACGGCCGGGCTGCTCCCTGCCGCCGCCCCGCCGAGTGGGCCCCACCGGGCTCGGCGGCGCCGCGCGGGCTCGCGGGGGGTGGGGGGACAGAGCGGGCCGGGCGACGCGCGCCGAGCGCGCAGGACAACGTGGCCACGTCCGAGCGGATCCCGGGCCGCCGAGACCCCGCCCGGCGCCGGCGGAAGGGGCGGCTCGGGGGCGGGGCCTGGCCGCGGCCTGCGGCGGGCGCGCGGCCCCGCAGCCTCGGTTTCGGCCCGTCGTCCCCCGGCCGGCCCCCC
>PVIY010039206.1:0-23290 GCA_004026745.1 Myrmecophaga tridactyla
TAGATGAACTATTTAGGGAAAAGGTGATGAAAGACACACTTCATTCTATACATTTCTCCTAAAATCCAGTGCAACTGAAAAATAAAATGTGATAATAAAGTATAGTGAGAAGGAAGCTTAGAATGATAGTTTCTTCATTGTATAATATAGAATATAACTTTATAAAGGTCCATAATAAATATCTCCTAGACTTGCTACAAATTTAGGGAACACTTCAAAAATAAGATTGGTGGAGAACAAGATTCCCGCCAGAACACTAATAAGGTAAAAGGTGAAGTACATGGAGGTGGAATGTCAATATATGGGTCATCACTGCCTGAACTACCTAGAGACCAGCAAAGGTTTAGAAACACAATGAGGCTTTCAGGGTCCAGAAAGCAAACAAACTGATCCAGGATTCCTATGAAGGAAGAATAAAATGCCCCTCCTTGTTCTCAATGCTTTTCTAATATATCAACTATGCAAAACAAACATTTGTACTATTGTTATTACTTATCAGATTATTACACAACTTTTTCTAGCAGAGAAGTGAATCATATGAAAAGACCTCCAAAGTTATTATTAAGATGTAATCCCTCCCCTTAAAAGAATTGACATAGCAACAACATTGGACCTTTAAGTCTATATGCAAGGAACATTCATTTTGATCTTCTTTAATTATTCCAAGCAATGTCTGGTAACCAGCTGGTTCTTCCCTAAAGGTATTGGCCAGGATTTGTAGTACAATGTTGAATTTAAGTGATGAGAGTAATCTTACTTTATCCCTAATGTCAGGAAGAAATCATTCAATATTACATAAGATGTTGTTGGATTTCATACCTTTAATACCTGAGTTCAAAAGTCTTAAATATGCTTATAGACCTAAAAAAGCATGCACCAAAAATAAAGGAAAATGATAGATGCCCTCAGAAATATATAAAGATAGAGATAGTAACCTTAGAAATGAAACAGAGATAAATGATAAAGAGATAAAGAATAATGAATTTTATATTCCATAGAGATGCTCAACAACACATTGGAACTGACAGAAAATGAATCAGTGAATTCAAAGACAAGAAAATTGAAATGATTCAGACTGAGGAGTAGAAAGCAAAAAAGAATGAAATAAAATGAACAGAGCTAGGACAAATGATACCAGCAGTAATATCAACATATGCATTATGGAAATCCAAGACAGAAAAGAAGATAAGCAGAAGAAAGAATATTCAAAACAATAATGGCAGAAAACATTACAAGTTTAATGAAAGACTTAAATATACAAATCCAGGAGCCAAAAAAATGGCAAAAAGGATAAATTCAAAGATATCAATGTCCAGATAGATTATAATCAATTTTTTCTATGCCAAACACAGAGAGAAGTCCAGAAAGTAGAAATATAGAAGAAATATTTCATGTATAAAGGTGTCACAATAAGATTTCTTATCAGAAACTATGTAGGAAAGAATACAGTGAGATGGAATCTTCAACATGCTGAACAAAAACAATTGTTTACCATGAATTTTATACAAGTAAAACTGTCTTTGAAATGATGGAGAAATTAAAACATTCACAGATATATATGAAATGCTGAAGGGAGTTCTTCAGATTGAAAGTAAAGAATACTAGGCAGAAGAAGATCAAAGCAGAATAAAGATATAAAGATCTCCAGTAAAATTAACGACATAGATAATCATAAACATATGTTCTATTGTATCATATTTTTGGCATGTAACTACACTTTTTACTTCTTACAGGACCAAACTTGTCATAAAAATCTATGGTTTTCAACACAATGCATAAAATTATAATTTGTTAAAAGAACAGTGAAGGGTTTAGGGGACAGAGAGGTGTAACATCATATTTTGTATATGGTATTGAAGATAAATGGGCATAAAAGCAAATGAGATTTTTATAAATTTGAGATGTTAAGTGTCAGCTTCATGGTGACTACCTCCCAAAATCTGCAAAACATACAATGAACTAAATGAGAAGGGATTCAAAATGGTTCACTACAAAAGACTAATACAAGGGAAAATAAATAACAATAGAAGAATTCAGTGGCAAGAAAAGGCATAAGGATTGCAAAAACCAAAACAGCAAAATGGAAGAATAAAGTTTTATTATTATAGTTATTTTGAATATAAATGGATTAAACTCTACACTCAAAAGGCACAGACTGGCAAAATGGTTAAATAGCATGATGGAACTATTTGCTTTTAAAGGAATATTCACCTTAAATTCAAAAACACAAGTGGATTAAAACTGAAAGGATAAAAACATGCAAGCAGTAAATAAAGAGTGTTGGGATAGCTATGCTAATATCATATAAAATACACTTTAGGAGAAAATTGTTACAAGAGAAAAAGAAGGACCTTATATACATATAAAGGGAACAATTCAACAAAAAGATATAATAATTATATATATAGAAGTTTTGTAGTGAGTTTCTACAATTGTAAAGAATGGAACACAGGCTCATGCATACCACAGGAATATTCAGTAAATGATCTCTATATTAGTGGCACAGAACAGAGCCAATAAGAGCAGGACAATGAGTCCACAATCATGGCTGAAGTGGCTGAAAACTGTTACAGGTTGGGATTCATTGATGGCAACTTTGTACATCACACTTCATATCCAGGAATGGAAACCCATATATGTGTTACTTGCACAGCACAAAGAATCCAGGAGGACAACTAACCTCTATGTTACTTACACAGCCCAGTCCAAAAGAGGAGGGGGAATGTATACCATTGCAGCTTGTCTCCTGGAGTAGGCAGAGTTGCTTGGGCTGGGGTCAGTAGCTTGCAGAACCACATGCCTAATCATTTCAGAGAAGAGAGACAGATCTGTACCATTTGTGTGTGGTTTTTATCCACCTTCGGGGAGGAGGTACTGTCACTGAGAATCCCTGCCTTTATTAGGATATAGGAAAGTTTCCAATCATGGAAACTTGAATCTGTGTCAGCTTCTCAGAGTTAACATTTTCCCTGGCTGTTAATGGCGCACAATAAAAGGGAGGAGGGGATAACTAAATATCAGAGGATAGTCATTTAGTGTGCTTGTGATTTCCCAGAGAAGAGGTGAGAGTTGGTGATGTGTGGATGATGGCTATTTAACAGGTTTCTGTGACTTCCTAACAGTCCACAGCTTGGCCTTTCAGCCAGTTACAGCCCAGTCATCTGCATAATTTTCTGTAATATAAGTTTAACTTTTACCTAGGACATGAAAGAGGAGATGGATTAAGCCTGATGGCCCATCACCTTCAACAATGTTGACAGCACGAGTTTGGGAATATGGGCAGCTGCAGCAGATTAAGAAGGCTTCACTTATGCATACCATTACTCCAAGCAGGGTCATCAGGCCTGTCTGACATACTGTCATCCTTGACACCTCAGATCCCTAGAAACAGCAGAGGAAGCCACACATAGAATCTGTTTGTATGCAGTGCAGCCAGTGGGCTTTCCATTTGGATTTTAGTTATTTCTTGTTCCCTCTCCCCAGAGGTATTAACTCATAAATGGCATGAGGTAATAGTAATAGAAAAATATGGCTCCTTGTTGGAAAATGAGGAAGTTTAAGGCAAGGTGATTATCAGACATTACTTTGGCTAGTGTATCCCTTCCAGGGAATTTCTCATTTTAGCTTCCAGAGGGACGAAGACAGACAATACATCCAGTAAGAGTTGTTAGGGTGTAAATGTCAAATCTCCTTTCATAGGTGGCCATTAAATTTCTCCACAATCCCAGCTACCTAGGGCTGATAACAGACCTGGAAGGTCAATCTAGTAACCTGAGTCTGGGGTCAGCATTGAATGGGTTATACTGTTAAGTTGGGTCCTTGGTCAGAGGAAATGTCATCTAGATATCCAAAATGATGGCAAAGCCACTTTCCAAGGTATTCCTTGCCTCTGGAAGGGGGAGGAATATTGGGCTGCATTTGGGGACTTCGTGGAAACCAGGGGTATGAAAATTTCTGCTGCTCTTTCCTTCTGCCATAGGAATGGTTGATGTGGCAGAAACCTGTAACTCAAAATGAGATTCAGATTCTAAAGGCTCTGTAGGCAGGGCAGCTGAAGTGGCCACCTTTATGGCCTGCCAGGCCTGCTAATCCTCTGTTCCATAATGGAAAGCACCTGCTTTCCTTGTCATCCAATATGGGGATTCAAGGAGGAAATTGAAATAATAAAAAGTCCTTGGCTTTTTGTCCCATGGAAATGTGTATGGAAGGCTCTCCTGGAGGTTCCTTTCTCTTCCAGAAAAAGCTTTCTCTCAACTACTCAGTGTGGTTTGGAGGATTCACCCTCTCAGATTTTAAAATTTATTATAAAGCTACAATATTCAAAACAGTGTGGTTCTGGCATAAGTACAGATATATGTAAAATTTGGTTCAAATTGAAAGTTCAGAAATAAAGAAAATCAATGGCCAATTGATTTTGAACAAGGGTGCTAAGCCTGCTCAATGGGGAAAGAATCATCTATTCAATAAATTGTTTTGAGAAAAATGGATTTTCATTTGTAGGCAACCACTAGCCCATAGCATAAACAAAACCTAATTGAAAAAGGATCAAAGATCTAAATATCAGAACCCAAACTATGAAACTCCTAGAGGAAAACACTTTCAGGATCCACCAAAAGCACAAGTAACTAAATAAAAAATAAATAAATGTGTTTTTTTAATCAAAATTAAAACTTTTAGTGCATAAATTACTTCATCACTAAACTAAAAAAACACCTACGCATTGGGTGGAAATATTTGGGAACCATATATCTGAGAAGGGTTTACTATCCTGAATATATAGTGAAATCCTACAATTCAAAACAAATAAAGCAAACAATCTAATTAAAAATAGACAAAAGATTTGAATAAACATTTCTCAAAAAAACACTAATGGTCAATAAACACATCGAAACAGAATAAATGCATAATTATGCTCAACATTATTAGACATTGTTCTAGTTTGCTAGCTGCCAGAATGCAATATACCAGAAATGGAATGGTTTTAAAAGGGGGAATTTAATGAGTTGCTAGTTTCCCATTCAAAGGCTGAGAAAATGGTCCAATTAAAACAAGTCTATAGAAATATCCAATCTAAGGCATCCATCCAAGGAAAGATACCTTGGTTCAAGAAGGCTGATGAAGTTCAGGGTTTCTCTCTGAAGTGAGAAGGCACATGGTGAACACATTCAGGGCTTCTCTCTCAACTGGAAGGGCGTGTGGTGAACATGGTGTCATCTGCTAACTTTCTCTCCTGGCTTCCAGTTTCATGAAGCTCCCCAGGAGGCATTTTTTCCTTAATCTCCAAAGGTCGCTGGCTGATGGACCCTCTGCTTCATGGTGCTGCAGCATTCTCTGCTCTCTCTGAATCTCCCATTCTCAAAAATGTTTATTGTTCAAGCTACTGCATGGAAACATACATGGTTTTGTGTAAAAATATTGTATTCTTCAGCTTTGGTAAACATATTAGATTTAATACTGTATTTATTAGATCTTTAAGATTTTCTATCTACAAATTTGTTTTTTCCTCTGAATAGAGATTATTTTAATTATTCCTTTTCAATATAGAATCTTTGTCCCTGAACAGAGCCTGCAGCAACATTTTGAATAAAAGTGGCTAGAATGGAAACCTTTCTCATGTTGCTAACCTTAGAGTAAATGCATTGCCTTCCACCACAAATTTTGATGTTGTGTGATTTGTATGTTACCATTATTATATTGAGGGAGTTAATTCTAATACCTGCTTGCTGACTTTTAAAATTATGAAACAAAAGTGAGATTTTGACAAAATAATCATCTGGGATTTTTATTGATTTTGGACTGAATGCACAGTTCAGGTTGGGAAACACTGACACATTTGACAATAACGGGTCTTTGTATTCCTGGATATCCATCCATGATATCCATGGAGATATCTCCATTTATGTAGATCTTACTTGATTTATTCCATCAAAATTTCATGGCTGTACATATGGAAACTTAAGTGTTTTGTTAGATGCATTCTTAAATATTTGTTTGTTTGATGCCAATTTAAATGTCATTTCATTTTTAAGTTCTAATTGGTCTTTTCTGTAAAGAGGAAAGCAATTTAATTTTTATTTATCCTAAAACCATTATATAATTTGCTATTAATTCAATGAGCTGTTTTTTAAAATTCTTTGGAATTTTCCACATAGGTAATTTTGTCTTCTGCAAGCAGACTTTTATTTCTTTCTTCACAGATGTGTATCTATTATTTCTGGCTGTTGTCTTATTGAATTGGCTTATCTTTCCACCATGATAGTGAATAAGAGTATTGAGAGAGTTATTATTTGCTTGCTCCTAATTTTATGGAGAAAACCTCTAGCAACTCACTGTGGCTCTTTGAACCTATATGTACCCCAGAAAAAATATGTTCTTAAATTTAATCCTTTCCTGTGCATGTCAATGCATTGTAAGAAGGAACTTTTGATTAAGTTATTTGGTTATGATAACTTGGCCCACCTCAATCAGAATAGGTCTTACTTGAGTTACTGGGGTCCTTTATACCCATAAGGAAATCTTGACACACAGAGAAAAATCTACAGGAAGGAAGAAGCTAAACATCCACAGAACTTGGAGGATAATGGACAGACCAGGATATCCCACCATGGGTCTTAGCATGTGGCAAGCTAAAGACCAAGGTTTACTGATAGCCAGGCCCTGAATGGCATAGTCATCAGGAAGAAAGCATCTCCTTGATTACTGCCTTGATTTGGACTTTTTCCCAGCCACAAACCATGGAGGAATAGATTCCTGTTGTTGAATTTTACACATTTCATGCTATTTGCTTGAGCAACTGAGGAAAATAAAACACACATCATTAAGTATGAAATTAGCTATAGGTTTTTGTAGATATTCTTTATCAAATTGAGAAAGTACTCCTCTATTCCTAGTTTACTGATGGCATTTAAAATGAATGAATGAGTATGTTTTAAATTATAAGAATTTCATGAAATCATACCCATTTCCAATGAAATACAGAAAATTAATTCCCACATGGATTCATGTCCCCTTTTAATTGAACTGTTATTATTTTACAGATTGCACCTTCTTACATTACTCATTCAAAAATATATTGTTATAATGATTAGTTTATATAAGTAGAAGTATGTTATCAAAGCTACAAGAAGAAAGTGTATGTTTATGGAGTTCTTATATTAACCTCATTTATCATTTCCGGTTCTCTTCATTTCTTCCTGTGGATTTATGTTATCATTTTACATCATATTTACTTCCAATATAGCTTTATTCCTATGCCCAGTTATTTTCAGATACGTTTCATTTCTATATATTGCAAGCCAATCCACTGCATCACTAGTAATAATGTGGCTGCAAATTAAATCTATAATGAGACAGTTTTTCTCACGAGTATAATGAAACATTGGAAGTGAATAAATTCTCTACAAGCATGTGTGTATATGTAAATGGAATGCCTTTTGCAAGAGTACAAATTTGCCATGCATTTTCAGAAGACAAATTGTTGGCTTCTGCAAAAAATTAAAATCTATTTTATTAATTACCAGGATAGAATTTTTTTTAGAAAATCTTCACACATATGAACAAATGTCCAATAATTTTATTCATAATTTACTCATAATATGAAATACATAAGAAGATATTTTAAAATATTGTATACACATATTCTGCAATATATGTAAATGTTAAAAAGTACTGATTAAGCATATTTTAGACTATACTGGAAGTTCCAGAAATACATTAAACAAACAATAAGCAAGTAAAACATAGAATGATAAGATCACAATTTTATCAAAATATGGTTTTTGCACCTTCATGTCACAAAATCATAAGGAAATGACATAAAAGAAATACAGTACAATATTTCATAATTTAAGCTTGGGAAGAAAAATAGGCTTGCAGGGGCCAAAAGAGGAAATTTATGTTTCTACATTTTTGTTCCGTTGCATATTTATTTATGATAGAAGTAATTATATTCTTTTGTTGATTAAAAAAATGAAGTACTAAAAAACATCACATAGTCAGTTTTTTTCAGATATAAGTTCAAGTTCATGAATTTAATTAGTTCCATTTCCTGATAATTTAAAGTTTCACAATAGTCTATTGAGAGAAGAAACTAAATAAATTGTTTCTGCTGTCGATGAGATAGGTCCATAGCAGGAAACCAATTAGGTAGATAAATTAACTAAATTTGGACCTAATTATTAGAACTTCAAACACTCAGTGTCCATGATGATATATATTTTCAAGAAAATGAGCTCCTTTTTAGTATTTTTTGCCAATACGCTTAATTGCCTCCAATTTAATTAGGTAAATTGCAAGCTCACACAAAATCCAAGACCCATTAAAGTATCCTGTCAAATCTGCTTGGTAGTGCAGAGAAGACTGAAACGTGACAAAGTTGCAACAGACAGAAAGAGGCAGCCAAAGCAATAACAGGTAGTCATCCAGTACTTTATTCCTGTTTTGGAAAGTACCATTTATCAGCTCCATTCTTGCTATAAGTTTCACAGCAATTTAAAAACTGTACCTTTGAATTTAAAGAAACTGCTTTTCTTAGGTAAGCAAATTTTCTGAAACCTATGAACATCTGCTGTAAGCTTCCTTTTGCTATTAATCTATTTAAAGTAGGTCTCTTGATATGTCCAAGCAGGAAAATTTATTTAACTGCTTAATTCCATTTTTGCATAAAAATAAAACACTGCTTATTTTATTATAATTTTGTTTTTTAGATCCATGACAGTCATGAAACTTTACTGAAGAAATTTATTTTCAAATCTGTTTGTTTCTGAACAATTACATAAAGTATACTTTGTGATGCATTTACCATTGTAATGAGTCTTCAAAGTCAGCTAATGTGGGACACTGACACATTCTGATTAACTTGAATATGTAGAACATATATTTATTTGTCATAAGCAATATCATTTGCTAAACAAAAAAGCTTGTAGAAAAAATCTTTGGCATCTTCCTTCTCCAACCAACTCTAGTTACCTATCCTATAATAAAGAACAGAAATAAGTGATAGATGCAATTCCTAACATTCTACAAATATATCAGTAGAACAGTTCACAGGAATCTATCACCAATTCAGATATCCTTAACTCTATTCAAAGAAATCCTTTTACATTTCTCCTATTCTATCAAAGACAGAGGAGACTCTTACCTATGTAGTAGTGAGGGAATCTTTTTTATATTATGCATAAATTACAGATTGCTATACAGTAAATAATTTTAGCCTATTCTTCATAGCTATCTTAATAAAATTTACTTTGCAGGTATAAATTATGTATGGTTTATAACATGTGATGAGGGTGAGGCAGGCACTACTCTGATGTCCTTGAAGATGTTCTTTAATGGTAGCAAAGAACCACTGGTAGAAGCAGTAAAAAGATGAAGATTCCAAGGATGTAATTGAATTAGGAAATTATCACTTTTCTTGTTTTCACAGACAGACGCAGCATGCCTGAGAAATTTACCAACATAACAGAATTCATACTCATGGGATTCCCTAATGACTGGTTCCTACAGAGACTCTATGCCACTCTCTTTTTCTTAATGTACCTGGCAGCACTGCTGGGCAATCTTCTCATTGTCACCCTTACTACATTTGACCAGAATCTCCAAGTTCCCATGTATTTCTTCCTGAAGAACTTATCCTTAATTGATATCTGCTACATTTCTGTCACTGTTCCCAAATTCATCATGAACTCCCTGACCAAAAGCAATTCCATCTCCTTCCAAGGATGTGCCTCACAGGTTTTTTTTGTTATTTTCTTTGCTGGTACAGAATATGCCCTGCTTATAGTCATGTCCTATGACCGCTATGCTGCCATCTGCCATCCTCTGCACTATGAGGCCATTATGAGTAGAGACTCCTGTTTGCAGATGGTGACAGCATCATGGCTCAGTGGATGTGTCTATGGCTCCATTCATGTTGCAGGTACATTATCTGTCAGTTTTTGTAAGCTCAACATAGTGTATCAATTCTTCTGTGATATTCCATCATTGCTTAGACTTTCCTGTTATGGAAAGAATATTTTAGAATATATGTTCCTTATTGCTAGTTGCTGTTTGGCATTTTTATGCTTCATTTTAATGATTGGTTCCTATGTTCACATTTTCTCTGCTGTTCTACAGATTCCATCTGCTCAAGGCAGGTTTAAAACTTTCTCCACTTGCATTCCCCACCTCAGTGTGGTGACATTGTTCCTTTCCTCTGGATTTGTTGCATACTTAGGTTCCTCCTCAAAATCCCCCTCATCACTGAACCTCTTTATGTCTGTGTTATACTCTGTGTTACCTCCCATCCTGAATCCTGTCATTTACAGCTTGAGAAACAGGGATATGAAGGTGGCCCTTGTGAAAATGTTTAGTGGAATAATGGCTCCAAAGGTGTAAATGTTTAAAATGTCTATGACTTAGTTACCTACTATACTATAAAAAACTATCTGTGTATACTCACTTATTAAAAATTATTAATTTATGATTCAATTGTGGCTGCTACATGGGATTTTTCTTTTTACAATATTAAATTCATCTGAATTTTTGGGACTATCTTATCAATTTCTAAGCGGTGATGATCCCTGTTTAAAGCAACAAGCCTCAGGCTTGGGGAATATTGTTCAATACCATTTATGTTTACCAATACCAATCTCTCTCCTGCCTGGAAAAATTCATGATACTTTCCAAATTGGCACATGCTATTTCAATTCCTGGAAGTGTTTTTCACCATATTCTTCTTTCAGGAGTTAAAATGAAAATGAATTTTCATGATTTTTTTTCCTCTTTCATTTATGATTTTTTTCTCTTTCATGTGTTTATATTGTTTTGGGTATTTTCATAAGCTCGGGGTGTTAAGAGTTTTATACTAACATTAGTTACTCTAGAGTAGCCTAGGACATATTACTTTCAGGGTAAACTTTGTGATAAATTATGAACATAATATATTTTTAGCAGATGTTACCAATCACCTATTACATAATAATAGTTTTAGGATTAGTGATATTGGATGTCAAATGGCATAATTGTCATCACACAGTGTAAGCTGAGAAAAAAGAGTACATTATGATCTCATTTTTAGAAATTTCATCCTCAAATTTTGCATTTCCATATTTTGTTTTTTATAAATTTACTTATAAATTTCATCCATATTTTGTTTTATATAAATTTACATATAAATTTAAACAAATCTACCATTAAATTAAATCCACTTATAATTTCTTATAAATTTAAATGCTATTCTTTTAAATTTAAAATTCTGGGTTTTAATTTACTTTTCCAACCTTGACTTTATTTATTCTCATTTGTATTTACTTCTAATTTCTTTCTGAATTTTGATGCATTTTCATGGAAAACAATTTCTTTTTTATTTATTTAGGACTTTTGGCTTATTTTATCTCCCCACAGCAGTAGTCAGATAACTCCTTTTTTGGGTTAATAGTCCTTCCTGCATTATTGTATTACTCACTTCTCTCAGTTTGCACCCATGTCCCCAGGAATAATTTTCTCAAGTAAAATAACTGTGTCAAAGCCCTTACTTAGTTTAAACTATAGGAAAAGACAAACTAAGACATTAAGTCAATAAACTTTTTAAAAAGTACATTTTTTTCACATTGTAATGCTATTTCAAAAATATAAGTAAATAGATAGACAGAAACATATAGATTTATCCCTTATTGTTTTGAAATAGATTGCTACTATTTTAGTAATTATAAACATTTAAGTGATAAACTCTTCTCAAAAATTTTCTATATCCTAATATTTGATGACATTTAATTTCTATGAAAATTTCTATTTTAATCCATAAAACAGTTTTACTCTCTTGATAAAAAGTGCAAATTGACCTCCAGTAACATGCCTCTATTTTAATGTGCACTGGCTGTAGGCAAGTAAGCATTTGTCATCACCTCCACAGACAGCATGGAGAGCAACACTGTTAAAATTTGAATTTATTTGATGGTAAATAGTCTGCTTGTTGTTTTAAGCATGTATTTTTTCGTTGCTTTTGAATTTTAAAATTTTTTAACATATTCAATTGCTATTTGAAAATATTTGTGGGAATTTTGTCTACACCCTTTGGAAGGAATAGCTCTCAGTTATGAAACAATACCTTTCTATCAACTTGTAAGTTTTTCCAATTTTTATGGGTAACTAATTTTTGCAAGTTCTTCTTTTATTGCTTCACATTTCTCTCTTGTAAGTAGAGGAATAGAGTTCCTGTGAAAGAGAATCATGATAATAATGAGTGTTAATGACATCAACAAGTTTTATCCTGATTATGAACCAAAATTCCAATATTAAAGAGGAGGGAGATAAAAATCAGATTGTTAGGAAGTAATATGAGAAATAAGTGTATTAAGCTAAAAATTCTACCTGTATGAAAAGACGATCAGAGTTTGACCCCAGGTGAAGCTTGAAATGCAATATTATATCATTTAAGTGGTATTCCCAGGACAACCTAAGCTTCTCAAATATAATATTGTGATACAGTATGTTCCTTCATTTGATTGATTCTAGTGGATTTTGACTCCTTCAATATCTCAAAAGTAAAGGTCAATTTTCTTAATCATTGAGGAAATCCAAATTGTCATATCTATATACAAGAATTCCATTGTAACACTATGCATAATAGATATGAAATAGGAAATAGTGGAAATGTCAATCAAAACAAGTTACAGTAAATTCATAAAATGCAAACAAATGAAAAATATGTCTACACATTAACACTATAAATAAGTCAGTTTTGTACCAATGAAATGAAAAAGCCAAACAATAAAGCATAAAAGGATATGGTATGATTTATATAACATTGAAAAAATTGGCAAAATTTATCTAGGCTGAAAAAATCAGCAAAATACTGATGATTAATGTCAGCATAGGCAGCAGAAAAACATCTATTCCTGAAGGTGTGAACCCATTGTAAATAGGACCTTTGAATAAGACTAATGTGTGATCCACCTCAATTAGGATGGGAATTAATCTTATTATTTCAGCCCTTTATAAGAGCAATAAATGCATAGTAATGGGAGAGAAGGTCACAGATATAGCAGTCAGAAGTTGAATGTCAGCAGAACCTGAAGACACTGTTGTGTGCCTTGTCATAGAACAATGACAACTAAGGGACTGAGAATCACCACAGCCGGACCCTAAATGCACAGTCTTGGGGAGAAAACATCACCTTGATTTGGACTTTATTGTAGCCTCAAAACCAAGAATTAAATTCCATTAAGCTAAAACATTTCAGGCATTTGCTTTAGCAGACTAGGAAAATTAAACAGACCTTAGTACCAGAAGAGTCAGGGTTGTTATTGCAAATACCAGCAATGTGTAAATGGTTTTGGAATTGAGCAAAGAGGAGAGGCAGAAAGGATTGTGAGGTGCTTGAGAGAAAAGCCTAGATTGCTGTGACTAGACTGTTGATAGAAAAATGGATATTAAATTTACTTCCAATGGGACCCTCGATGGAAATGATGAATGTGTTATTGGAATCTGGAGGAAAGGGGACCTTTGCTTTCAAGTGACAGATAACTTTTTGAAATTGAGTTCTGATGTCTAACAAAAGGCAGAATTTGAGAGTGATGAAACTTGGATATTTAGCTGAGGAGATGTCCAACATAAATATAGAAAGTACAGCCTGGTTTCTCCTTCAAGCCTATGGCACAATTCTGGAAGAAAAGAATAAGCTGAAAACTGAACCCTTCAGGAAACAGGTGTCAGAAATTGATGATTTGGAAAATTCTTAGTTTCTGGCATATGAGAGAGATGCTCCATGTTATGGGTTACCTCAACGTGGAACCAGTCATTGTTTCCCATGGAGGTCAGGATAGGAAATGCAGTTACCTAGGGAGGACTTTTGGAATTATCTTTTTTCTGATGGTTTGGACCCCTGTGTATTTCATGCAAAACTGCCTATTTTTGTGACATTTGTGAACAAAAGCACTCCCACTTGACTAAAATGGACAGACCAGTGACATATTGGAGAAAAAGTCTTTTCAAAAGAAAAGTCATGAAATCTGAGATCTGAAATGAAGATACCTCCTCAGACCAATGGAACAAACCCACTTGTGTGTGGAAAGGGTGAGTCTGCCCCACACCTGTAGAGGGTAGGCCTTCTGACTATTTTTCAGGAAGAGTGCTGGCACCTTACAATTCTAAGACAGTAGACTCTGTGCATAAGTGATTGTCAAGAATATGGCCACTGCCTCATTGTTAATTGAGGTTGGACTCTAGGCCCCAGGGTTTGCAAAAAGTCCAGCCACCATCCTCATACTCTGAGAGGAAAGATCCTGTGCCACAACATTCAAAGCATGCCTGGTTCCATCCCAATTCATGGAGAGGGTGAAGCCTTTACCCCAATACTCTAGGAGAGTATGACTGTTTGACAAGCACTTGGAATGTGTGGTGGTACTGCTTTATCAGGCCCAGAGATTTCTCAGACCTTGAAATCTACTCAAGTATTCCCTGCAAGGTTTAGAACTTGTTTCAGACCTATGACTTTGATTTTCCTTCCAATTTCTCCCTATGGGAATGGCAATCCTTATCCTATATCTATCCCTCCATTGTGTATTGGCAGCAGATAATTTGTGATGGAGGATTTACAGGTCCACAAACAGAAAGGAATTGTGTCCCAGGTCAAGGTACACCTATAACCAATTTTGGTAAGACTTTGTACATAGCATTATTATGAAATGTCTTAACAATTTTGAGATATTATGATGGAAGGAAAAAAATTTCACATGGAAAGAACATGCCTTTTGGGGTCCAGATGTGGGGTGTGGTGGTTTGGAGCTGGATGTACCCCAGGAAAACATGTTTTTAAAATTAATCCATTCTGTGGTGTGAACCCATTGTAAGTAGAACCTATGGATCAGACTATTTTGCTTATAGTATGATCCACTCAATCAGGACGGGTCACAAATCTATTATTGGCATCCTTGATAGTAATGGAATCCATACAAAGAGAGAAAGAGATGAAAATGTAGCTGAACAACAACAGAACTTAGAGATACCACCATGTGCCTTGTCATTTGACAAATTAAAGACCATGGAACACCATCAGCAACCCCATAGCATTAAAATCTTTGGTGAAAAAACATTACCTTGATGTCACCTTGATTTGAAACTTCTTTTAGCCTCAAAATCATACGCTAATAAATTACCAATGTTCAAAGTGAAACATTTCTTGCTATTTGCTTCAGCAGCCTAAGAAATTAAAAAAAGAACCATGAGATCTATGTGATTTTTTCTCCAGTTTTAACTCACTGTTTCTCATAATCTCTACCTCGCAACTTAGTTGCATTCCTTCATAATACTAACCAGTGAGGATTAGAGGGCCCTCTGAGTAGAAAATATTCAGCCTCAGTTGAGATTACATGGGGGGCACATTGTGGCACTGACAGACCAGGAGGTAAAGTTAGACCTGGTATTCACAGGCAGTGGATATGAGGGGAAAGCATTGAAGGTACCAGTGATAGATGGTCATATTCAGAGCTGTGTCTGCATTGTCATAGGAACCATCAGATACTCATGTAATAACATCTTTTTCTGTAAATAAATATTTAATTTGAAGGTGTTGTGACTGTATTTATGCTTTTGGCTATCTGATATTCATGATGACCAGTCATTTAAGATTGTGTGTAATAGTAGGCAGAGTTATTGAATGGGCATTCCTAACTATATCTGTGTGCTGAGAGTTAAGGTCATAGTATTATTTCCACCTAGCAATGTCCATTTTCATATTGGATGCAAAGAAAAATAGCAATTAATAAAAATAAATACATTGATTTTTATCAGAAAAGCAATTTATTACAAGAATTAGTAGATAAGGTAGCAATTTTTCTGACAAAGATACACAAATGGCTAATAAAAAATGAAAGGATGCACAACATCATTAGCAATTAGAAAAATACAAATCAAAACCACCATGAGTCATCACTTCACACCTGTAAGTATGGCTATTACTAAAGAAAAAAATAACAAGTGTTGGAAAGGGTTCCAAAGACATTGGAATTCTAGTGCATTGTTCGTGATAATGTAAAATAATGCAGCCTGAGAAGCACTATGATGATTCTTCAAAAAATTAAATATAGAACTACCCTTTGACTCAACAACCGCACTTCTAGGTATATACACAAAGAGAGTGTAAACAAAGATGCAAATAGATTCTTTTACACCAGTGTTTATAGAAGCCCATTAACAACAGTGAAAGCTGGAAACAATAACAATGCCCATCAACAAATAAAGAATAAACAAAAAGTGGTACCTGCCACAGTTGAATGTATTCAGCTATAAGAGAAAATGAATCATGAGAAATGCTGAAACATTATGTTCAGAGAAACAAACAAGGAACATAAGAATGAACATTGAATGATGTTACTTATAAGCAATGACTAGAAATTGCAAATTTTCAAGGATATAAAACAGATAAGAGGTTACCAGGGGATAGGACATGGAATAAAAGAGAAGTACCTGTTTATAGAAGTAAACATAAAAAATAAAAACGAATAAAAGAATAGTTTCATCAACAAATCATGATGAAACATACATATACAAAACAATGAGGTTGGAGTGCTACCCCATACCATATAGAAAAATTTAATTCAAAATGAGCCAAAGGTCTTAATGTAAAAAAAAAAACTCACTGTAAAGCATAGAGAAAGTCTTTATGGTCTCAGATTAAGAACAAACAAACAAGCAAACCAAAAACTTATGAGGTAAATTTTATCCTTAAGTGTCCCGAAAATGTTTCTGTAACTAACATGGTTTTGTACATGAAGTTTCTCTACATCTCCCATGATGCAGAATAGACAAAACAGTCATGATAACAACTAAATTAGATTTTTTGGTGAAAAAATCAGGACCTATGAGATAATAATTACATTATATTCTTTGTTGCTGTGTCACATATTCAGGTATTTCTCAGGTGTTCACACTAAAGATGAATTAACTTAAAAAAATACTTAGTAGATTACTATAAAGAAAAATCCAAGCATTTCATATAGGAATATTTGGAGATGATATCATGCTATCTCATGGCAAAACTCATATTGCAAACATATGTTATAGTTCTTTAAAATTATGAATAGAATTAATTTATATATATATTTATCTTGATATTATCTGATATAATTTTAATTCTAAGCAGAATAAGGATTTTGGAGTTAATGGATCAAATGAATAGCTACAATCAGAATTACATGTAGTAGTATATAGTAATACTACAACTCATAATTTAAATTACTTATATTTGAAAATTGCTAAGGGAGGATGATTAATTCATAAATATGGCAGAGAAGTTTGAAACACAAATAAACAGTGTTTTTCAAATCAAAACATAAAAATCCAGTATTCTATTTATCATTCTGAAAACATACAATTTGTGTTTGATTTGCCATTTTAACCATTTTCATTTTAAAAATCAGTTGCATTAATTACATTTGTAATGTTGTACTGTCAAGACCATGTCCACTACCAAAGCTTTTTCATCAACCAAACCAGAAACTTTCTACCCATTAAGTAATATATTGGCCATTATTCATCCCTCCAGCTCCAGAAACCACTAACCTATTTTAATTTTATGAATTTTCTTATTTTACATATTTTAAATAAGTTTAGGCATGTAATGTTTTTCTTCTCTACCTGGCTTCCTTCACTCAACATAGTTTTATATTATTCCACCATAAAAATTAATGAAATTCTAATAAATTCTATAGCATGCAAACCTTGAAAAGTCAAGAAAATTAAGTAAAGATAAACATTTGTAATCAAGAAACCATATGCATAATATTATCTGAAACTTTCCATCATAAAAATAAGGCAAAATGGTGCATGGGAGGCTCAGTGGTAGAATGCTTGCCTTTCATGCAAGGGACCCGGGTGCAATTCCCAGACCATGCACCCCCCCCAAAATAAAAATAAGAATAAATTTATATCATTTCTATAATTGAACAATAATTATCATGCTCGAAATGGCATTATATTAAAGTTATGATATGCTGTGTAGAACACAAATTTTGTGTTTGGTTTCCATACAGCAAAGCTGTAGTCACTTTTCAATATTTCCCTTCCTTCTTTTCTTTCAGAGTTGTCCGAGTTTGCTAGCTGCCAGAATGCAATACACCAGAAACAGAATGGCTTTTAAAAGGAACATTTAATAAGTTGATAGTTTACAGTTCTAAGGATGAGAAAATGTCCCAATAAAAGCAAGTCTATAGAAATGTACAATCTAAGGCATCCAGGGAAAGATGCCTTGGTTCAAGAAGACTGATGAAGTTCAGGGTTTCTTTCTCAAGGGGAAGGGCACATGGTGAACAGTCAGCATTTTCTCTCTCATCTGAAAAGGCACATGATGAACACAGTCAGGGTTCCTCTCTCATCCGGAAGGACACATGGTGAGCATGGCATCATCTCCTAGCTTCTTCTCCTGGCTTCCTGTTTCATGAAGCTCCCCCAGAGGCATTTTCCTTCTTCATCTCCAAAGGTCGCTGGCTGGTGGACTCTGCTTCTCATGGATGCATCATTCTGTGCTCTCTCAGAATCTCACTCATTCTCCAAAATGTTTCCTCTTTTATACAACTTCAGAAACTAATCCAGACCTACTCAAATGAATGGAGACATGTCTTCACCTAATCCAGTTTAACAACCACTCTTGATTAAATCACATCTCCAGGGAGATGATCTAATTACAGTTTCAAACATACAATGCTGAATAGGTATTATAAGAAATGGCTGCTTTTACAAAATGGGATTAGGATTAAAACATGGCTTTTCTAAGGTACATACATCATTTCAAACGAGCACAAGGGTCTACTAATAAAAGTATGGTGCAAGTTTACTTTCTATATTCTGTGTCTCATACCTTTTTTAAAAACAAGCATACACCACTTTCAGTCAAGCATTGGAAGTTATGTAATAGTTTCTGACCTTTCTATAGAAAACCAAAATTACCTTTATCACATCAAAAGCTGCATATTTAATTTCAATGAAAATAGCAATTATTTGTGGAGGCTTTTTTTGTATATTTAAAAAATGGCTGCATTTCACAAAATTCTTGATTTATTCTCTCTTTATTTGTGCCTTGTATTATTTGGATACATCATGTAATCTCTCTGGATAATTTGTTTCTCCAGTTTTGGGGGGAGGCTAATTTGCTGTCTGGGTTGAGTGTTGCCACATGAGAGGGCTCCACCAAGAGGACTCATCAGTGGGCTGTGGAAATAGCTGGGAACTGTTTGGAGTTTTCATATGGAAGTGAATCTTGTGATTTCAGTGATCCTTGGTAGTATCATTTTTATTTTTCATCCACCTTCTTTTAATCATTCAGAGAGTATATGTATTGAATCCTAAAAAGCAAGCTATGGTTTCAAGTTTCATGAATGGCATTTCTCCTATTCAAATTTCTATCAGAGAGTATTGTTCAGTATTATTTTTAGACTCTTCAGGAAACTTTTAGTTAATTGAGGGAAGAGTAACAATCTTACCAGCTGATTCTGTTTCTAGAGTATTCAGGTTATCAATTTCTCAAAATATTTTTCCTGAAAGCATTGCTAAAGCAGGAGTACTGCAAAATGAGTTGTGGCACCTCTGAATAAAAAATTAAATGTCTATCATATATAAATACAAAGTCATTATGAATGAAAGTGCAAAATTGATGAAATATGTAAAAAAACATTTTGTCAATTTAGGGAATGCAAATTTTCCCAATTTACCCATTTAGTGCAGTTGAAATTGGTACCAAGTATGAATGTTATCATTTGCTCTTACAGTGCTAAATTTCATGTCAAGTATGAAAAAAGAAGCAATAATTCTATAATAGTTGAAACCTATGACTTTCTCATGTGAAATTTGATATGTGAATAGAATATATGACATTGGAAAAAGAAAGGACTGCTCAATAATGGATGCTGGCTAAATTGTTTATTTATGAATAGTGAAAGATAATTCATTCTGTAGATATCCCCTAAAATTCTAAGTAAATGGAAAATAAAGTGTCAGGAAATAATTGAAAGTGCAATGCAAAGAAAACTTCCCAATGGGAAGAAAACAAACTAAATGATTTTTATAAAAAGAAACTTACTTTTACAGTTTAAGGGCCTCAAAATCTGAAATCAGGTGTCGGAAGGGCCACACTCTCTCTGAAAGTTCTAGGAGAGGGTCTTTCTCATGTTATCCTATTTTCTAGTTGTCACTGCCAATCTTTGTTTCCCCTGGCTTGTGGAAGCACAACTTATGCTTCAATAACCACATAGCAATCTTGCTTCTGTGCCTACTTCTATTGACTTTGAAGACTCAAAACAGCAATCATCAAAAAAGATGGAAAAATTGAATGGGAACTCAGGAAATGATAGACAAAAAAAGTGTACAAATATAAGAATCATTGGTATTCCAGAAGGAGAAGAGAGGAGTAAAGGGCTAGGTACATTAGTTGAGGATATAATGGTGTAAGACTTCCCAACTCTCATAAAGGACATAAATATGTAAGTCAAAGAAGCCCAAAGAACTCCAAACAGAATAAATCCAAATTGGCCTTCCCCAAGGCACATACTAATCAGTGTGTCAATGTTGAAGAGAAGCAGAAAATCCTGAAAGCAGCAAGAGAAAACCAATCTATTACATACAAGAGAAATCAAATAAGACTGACTTCAGACTATGAAACTAGCACCTTGGAGGCAAGAAGGCAGTGGTAAAATATATTCAAGATCCTGAAAGAGAAAACTTCCAGCTAAGAATTCTGTACCTAGCCAAACTGTCCTCCAAAATTGAGGGAGAGATTAAAGATTTCACAGGCAAAGAGGTCCTGAAAGAATTTGTCAACAAGAGACCAGCCCTACAAGAAATACCAACAGAGTTCTGCTGTATGAAAAAGAAGATAGAAGAGAGAGATCTGGAGGTGGGCATAGAATTGAAGAGTATCATTAAGGGTAATTTAAACAATATGAAGAGAAAGAGGGAAAAGAATACATAAATCTGACAAATAAAATTAAAAAGATAAGAATGTGGAATCAAGAAACACATTTTCAGTAATAACTTTGAATGTTAACAGACTAAATTTACCAATTAAAAGATACAAATTGGGGGAGGGGCCAAGATGGCGGCTTAGCAATGTGCGCATTTTAGTTCGTCCTCCAGAACAACTACTAAATAACCAGAAACAGTACAGAACAGCTCCCAGAGCCACGATAGTGACCAGACACACAGCGTACCCAAGTCTGGACCAGCAGGACCTACTGCGAGTCTCTGGAACCGTGAGTTCCCCAAGCTGCCATGGCTGGTGCCCGGCGCCCCTCCCCCATAGTTGACTTCCTGGAGGGAAAGGAAAGAGACTAACAGTAGCAGGGACTGAGTCCAACCAAACACCAATTGTGGCATTAATAAACAAAATCTGACTACTAAAAATAGGCCCCCAGCTCACGCAAAACTGGTCAAGGCAGAGGTCGCTTATTGGGGTAACTGAAAAAGAGGAAAGGGGACAAAACGGGGGTTTTCGTGTCTGTTTCTATGGAGGCTTGGCTGCCTCTGGATTCAATGGTGGGACTACTTGGGCTGCAACTGCCCCATGCATAGGCAGAAACAGACTGTTTCAGGGCTATCTCCCACCTGTGCCTTCCCCAGGGGAAGGGTGAAGACTAACTTAGGTGGAATCCCTCTCTCAAGGAACTCAGACCCCAGGGCTTGGCAAATCTGAAGCCATTAAAACCAGCCTACAACCTCTCCTCTGTCTCCAACACGCCCCCAGCAGGGAGAGCCTTCCAAAGTTAAAGGAGCCACAACATCTTTTGCTGGTGGGACCCGCAAGTAGACAAGTATCACATACTGGGCAGGATAAGAAAAACAGAGCCCAGAGACTTCACAGGAAAGTCTTTCAACCTGCTGGGTCTCACCCTTAGGGAAAACTGAACCAGGTGACTCCTTCCCCCTGATAGGAGGCCAGTTTAGTCTGGGAAAACCTGGCTGGTGACAGTAATACCTATGTAGACCCTCCTAAGGGTGGGGAGAGAAAAGGCATCTTACAAGCACGACAAGAAACAAGAAAACAAGAACTGAAAAATTACCCTCTGTTAAACAAAACTTAAGCTAGGGGCCCAGAAAAAGCTGAACTGAAGGTCAAAGAACAGATAGACAATAAACTCATCTAGCAAAAAAACCCTAGGTAAGATAAGTGAAAGCAATCTCCAGAATAAACTAATTAAGGTAATTAAATGTCAAGATGCCAGCAAAAAAAATAACAAACCACACCAGGAAAATTGAAGATATGGCCCAGTCAAAGGAACAAACCAATAGTTCAAATGAGATACAGGAGCTGAAACAAATAATTCAGAATATACGAACAGAAATGGAAAACCTCTTCAAAAACCAAATCAATGAATTGAAGGAGGACATGAAGAAGGCAAGGAATGAACAAAAAGAAGAAATGTAAAGTCTGAAAAAACAAATCAGGGAACTTATGGGGATGAAAGATACAGTAGAAGAGATGAAAAAAAGCAATGGAAACCTACAATGGTAGATTTCAAGAGACAGAGGTTAGGATTAGTGAACTGGAGGATGGAACATCTGAAATCCAAAAGAAACAGAAACTATAGGGAAAAGAATGGAAAAATATGAGCAGGGACTTAGGGAATTGAATGATAATATGAAGCGCACAAATATACGTGTTGTGGGTGTCCCAGAAGAAGAGAAGGGAAAAGGAGGAGAAAAACTAATGGAAGATATTATCACTGAAAATTTCCCAACTCTTATGAAAGACCTAAAATTACAGATCCAAGAAGGGCAGCGCACCCCAAAAAGAATAGATCCAAATAGACGTTCTCCAAGACACTTACTAGTCAGAATGTCAGAGATCAAAGAGAAAGAGAGGATCTTGAAAGCAGCAAGAGAAAAGCAATCCATCACATACAAGGGAAACCCAATAAGACTATGTGTAGATTTCTCAGCAGAAACCATGGAGGCGAGAAGACAGTGGGATGATATATCTAAATTACTAAAAGAGAAAAACTGCCAACCAAGAATTCTATACCCAGCAAAATTGTCCTTCAAAAATGAGGGAGAAATTAAAACATTTTCAGACAAAAAGTCACTGAGAGAATTTGTGACCAAGAGACCAGCTCTGCAAGAAATACTAAAGGGAACACTAGAGACAGATACGAAAAGACAGAAGAGAGAGGTGTGGAGAAGAGTGTAGAAAGAAGGAAAATTAGATATGACATATAAAATACAAAAGGCAAAATGGTAGAGGAAAGTACTACCCAAACAGTAATGACACTAAATGTTAATGGATTGAACTCCCCAATCAAAAGACATAGACTGGCAGAATGGATTA
>PVIY010039207.1:0-23278 GCA_004026745.1 Myrmecophaga tridactyla
ATGAATATGCAACTATGTGATGATATTAAGAATTACTGATTGTATATGTAGAATGGAATGATATCTTAATGTTCTTTTGTTAAGTTTTTTAATTAATAAAAAAGTTCATTAAAAAAAAAAAAAGAATTGCCAGCCTCACGGCCTGCCCTACAAGATTTTGGACTCTTGCATCTCCATGGTTTCTTGAGACACATTTATAAATCTCATATTTACAGATATCTCCTGTTGATTCTGTTTCTCTAGAGACCCCTAATACAGTATCCTACTATTAACATCTTGCATGAGTATAGTACATTTTTTAGAAGTGATGAAAGAACATTCATATAATTGTTTCATTAACTATAGTCCATGGTTTATATTAGGCTTCCCTTATTGTACTGTAGAATTTTACACTTGTTCTTTTTTAAAAAAATATTTTATTCTAGTAACATATGTACAACCTAAAATATGCCCTATTAACCACATTCAAATATGTAATTCAGTGCTGTTAATTAAGCTCACAATGTTGTGCTACCATCATAGATCTTTATTCTAAACAGAATCTAACCTCATCTCACCTCAGAAGGACAGCTAATTGCCCCAACACTGCTTACTTGTGTGTGTGTATATATATATAATAAATATATATATAAAGACCATGTGTGTGTATATATATAATGTGTGTGTGTGTGTGTGTGTGTGTGTATTCATTAGTCAGATTTTCCCAATGATTTTTGTATATTTTAGTAGTCATTTTAAGGAAATGGCTATTCATTTTTTTTTTTTTTTTAATTTGCATATGGGCAGGAGGCACCAGGGATTGAACTCCAGACCTCCAGCACGGCAGGTCGGAGCTCTGCCTGCTGAGCCACGGCAGCCGCCCTGGCTATTCATTTTTATTTATTCTTTCTATCATTTGTTTTGTGGCCATTTCTATTAATTTTAGCTTTTACTGTTAATGATACCTTCTTTCTTTCCATTTCTTTCTTTCATTTCTTAAATGCAATAGTCAATTTTTTATGCTTTTGAAAAGTAGTAATAAAAGTATGAAGTCTATAAAGTATTACTGAATACATTAACAATATCCCCATAAGTTTTGATGTGAATGTTCTATTTAATTAATTTCCAGATAATGTCATTTTGATACTGATTTTCAGTTTGATCCAGGAATCACTTATAAGAGGGTTTCTTAATTTCAGGCTTTATATTTTTATTATTTCATTGCCAATTTCTTGTTTTATCTCATTGATGTAAAAAAAAAATAGGGTGAGTAAAATATCTCCCCCCATCCAGAATTTATTAAAGTTTTTTACTATGGTCAATACATGATTTTTGTAAATCTTCCATGGACAGAGGAAAATGCACATTCTCCCTGTTTACAGGGTAAAAATAACCGTATCACTATTACTGAATATTGTTATTTGTCTACTTCGTAAAATTATGAAAGAAATAGTTCAAAATTGACTATAGTTTCACCATGTACTCTTGTATTTCTACTTTCTTCCCTAATATATTCCATCATTATGTTGGTCAATGTATAAAGTGTATGCATATTACAGGGTCTTTGTGAGCTGTACTCTTTATTATTAAAAGTATCTTTTTTTTCTTATTTAATAATATTGTTCTTAGGTTCCATATTATTTGATGCTTATATTTCCTCACTTCTCCTTCCATTTTGTTTGCATTTGCTTGGCATATCTCGGTCCATTTCTTTCCCTTCAGCTTTTCTGGTTGTTTTTATTTTGTTTTAGCTTTGTTTCTTATGAATGGCTTAAAGCTAGATTTTTGTTTTGTTTTGGTCAATCTAAGTGTTTTTGTCATTTGAAAGGACATTTCAACAAATTTACATCTATTATAAGATTATATTTGGGTTGCTTCCATCATATTTGTTTACTCACATTTGTTTTTACCCCCTTTTGTTTTTTCTACGTCTTTCATCTTTTTTGAATTAATCAAATTCATAATTCTGATTTTTTCTCCCAATAATTTAAAGTTTCTATTTTACATATTTTGCTTGTCTCTGTCTTTTTATTTTTAAATCTCCCTCTGCCCAACCATGTTTTCTTCTTTCCTCCTTTCACACGTGTCAATTCCCTAATAAACATCTTGGACGCCAAAATCTATTCCCATTCCTGCTCCCAGAAAACCCAAACTCACATCTCTTCTCTCTTTCTCTTCCACAAGAGGATATATCTGAAATATTTTACTCTTCTACTACCCTACAGTCCAAACTATGAAATATCTTTTCATAGTCTATATGTCTTTTCTGTTTCAAGAAACCTTAATTAACAATCAATATTTAATAGCCACTTTATCTCCATTTATTTAGATTTGGCCATAAGATTCACAAGGCTCATTGCTCATCACTTCCCCTATCTTGACATCTTGCTTCTGATTTAATTCTCATGTGGTTGGATGTTTCTCCAGTTCTTCCCTCAGAAGTGGCACATGGATGATAGTCTACTCGGAGTTACCCAATGTCCAGAAATGTCTGTCTTTTGTCCTTATATATGAGTATATCTTTTGGCCAGTACAAGATTCTTGGATAACAGCCCTTTCTCTCATCTCTCTATAAGAATCATATTGCTATCGTCCACTTCCTGATTTATAGATGAACACTTCGGTGTTAGTCTGATCCTCCTGTCTTGTTAAGCTACTAGTTTTCTCTGTCTGGACAGCTATGAGAGTTTTCTCTTTCAATATATAGGAAAACATTTCCATAAGCATAATGGTACCTTTTTTTCATTAATCCTGCCCCAATAAAGGGAAACCGCCAAGAAGCTAAAACATGGGGATCCAAATAGGAAGTCTGATGACCTGAGAAAGCCTGAATAAAACTTAGGCTATCTAGAACAAGAAGTGAAACAGACTGCATCTCCTTAGCTGTCCTCCATGACTATTATTTCTCATTACCAAGTTTTTGAGAAGAACTAGACAGTGGAGTACTCAAAGTTATAGTCTCTGGCAAGAATCTGGAATGCAGAAATCCCAGTGGCCAAGTAAGGGCAGAATCATAGGGTTGAGGTCTCCTTAGGAAATATGTTACGATATAATCTGACACAAGACTCCCAGTTAGAACTTATTTTCTTAATTATTTCTGACATTGAACTGAGCCAATTAATAGTATCATATGATTATATTGTTGAGACATCAGCTCAGCTAACAATAATATATGCCAGACAATGAAATTTTTTTTGACTATTTGATTGTTTATCTATCTTTTCTGGTATTCAGAATCTGGATTCTGTTACTTTGAGGAATCATTACTTGACACTACTTTAATAATGTCTTTACAGCCTCATTTGATACTACTTCATAGCTTTCTACATTTCTAAGCCTTCACTCAATTTGAGGGAAGGAAAGACTACTGTTCACTGAGCACCTACTACATGTGAGATGCTTTCATGTACACGATCTTATCTAATCCTGCAAATAATCCTTTGGCATTCTCCAATTTAGAATGTGCTTTTTTTTGCCATTTGTGGCTGACTGTTCCAAAGTCTATGGGGTAGAGTCATTTTTAATTCTGCTGGGGTGGCCTCTCTTACTGTGAAGCCAATTTGTAGATGTGAAACCCTTAGTGAGTGAATGGACCTAGTGAACCCCCAACAACTGCATCTCGGTCTGGTTTTTTTGCTCCTCTGTACCAGTGCTGGGCATCAGAACCACCCAGAGAGCTTTGTGAAAATGCAGATTCTTGCACCATACACCACAACAATACTTCTGAGCAGTGGATCCAGGCAATCAATACTTTCAACATGCTTTCCAGGCTTGGGATCATCTAAACTACTCTGATTAGCAAAGGCAATAAAGACATTCTATCACTTCAAGAGAGTTGTCAGGGTCTGCTAGGGAAAACAGAAACCACTCTGGATATGTTAAAGAGAGAGAATTTAATATACGGAATTGGTTACAGAAGCAATGAGTGAACTTAGACTAAGGAAGGGATGGTGATGAAATGCAGGAAGTAGCATCACCAGGAAGCCACTATCACTTTAGAGCTAGAGGCATGAGACAAGGTATTAACAGACCTCAAAAGCCAGAAGTATGGGGCGGACCATGGTGGCTCAGCAGGCAGAGTTCTCGCCTGCCATGTCGGAAACCTGGTTTCAATTCCTGGTGCCGGCCCATGCGAAGGAAAAAAAAAAAAAAAAAAAAAACAGCCAGAGGTATCTGCTAGGGCCAGAACATCATGGTGAGAGTTGACTGGCAGAAGTTGGGGCATGCTTGGAGGCATGAAAAAGATAGTCACTGCTGAAGACATCACCCAAAATAGAGAGGGGGAATATTCTGGCTTATCCCTTCCCCTCTCCGCCTGCCAACCCCTGTCTATGGCTGCCAGGGGCTGACCCACAGAAAGCTGTCTTACCTGAGAGCTTGATAAATGCATCCTTATAAAGGAGAATAGCCTTACTATACAGAAACAATTAGAAGATTGTCTAATCAATATTATACTGTAGTTTTCAATTTAGAAATGCAATCAAAATGTTAGCCAACAATATTAATTTACATAGTTATTTCCTGTAAAACTTTTTCCACATCTATGAGTCTCAACTTAGAGGGCATTTCTGAATTTACAAGTTGGTGGGGGAGTTTTGTTTGTTTTATCACATGGGCAGGCACTGGGAATCAAACATGGGTCTACGGGATGGCAGGCAAGAACTCTGCCACTGAGCCACTATTGCCCGCCTGGTGGGGGAGTTTTTTAAACTACACAGCAACCCAACATTTTAGAGATACTCCACCTAGGGGCCATATTTGAGCCTTGAATTACTCAGTGGTAACCCTTTTAACCCCTAATTTCCTAGCTCTGGCCACAGAGCAGTATTTTTAATTTGCTACAGATAAGTCTGCTCCCCAAACAAGGCCAAGTATAGGGGGAAAGGGCTAATTACCTAATAACCCAGTTAAATAGGCCAATCTGTAGAGGCAAGAGGTTAGGGACAAGAGCCACATGTCTCTACTGGTCTTCCCATAAAAACAAACACGTCATTAAATTCTGATGAACTACTGTACGATGAAGTAAGGATCAGAGGAAGAATAGTGGAATAGACCTCTAAAGGTTGGGGTTCTGTGTTCATCTCTGCTACTGATCCCATGTCACCTTGAGCTCATCTACTTCTGGTTCTCCCATGAATTGTGCTGATACTAGTAGATGGTGCCTTTGGTTTCATGCTGTTGCCAAATGTCTTAGGTAGAACCTTATCCTCAAATCCTCTTTAGAGTGAGGAGAATACTTATTAATTATTTGATTATAATGAGTGTTACCTGCCCTATGGGAACTGTGCTTCCACAAAATAGCCACATTCAAATGTTTTTGTGCCATTCAGGCTATATATGCTAACATTTCCTAGTACATGCCTCAATAGAGAAAGTAATTTAAAATAATTTGGGCCCTGGTCATCCCTGAAGGTTAATGCAAACTATTTTTGTTTGAATTTTGCTCTTTTGTGTTTATTTTCATTATCTGCAAATACTTCATTCTTTCGTTCACTCAATAAACACATTACATGTCAGGGAGTGAGCTTGGTCTGTGATATAAAAACAGATCCTAGTCTTCAAAGAACTCACATAGGAAGGATAGCTAGAGATGTGAAAAGCTATATTACAATGTGACCTGCGCTATATTCTGGGTTCTTGGGGAAGAAATTGCCTAAGTCTGCCTGGGGTGGGGGGGGGTGTATCATGAAAAACTGTGCTTATGGGAAGCACTGAAACTGGACTTAGAGCAGTTGGCTGGGGACAAAAGGTTGAGAGGTAGAGGGTGGGGACGATGCCAGCCAATATGGCAGTGTTGTGTGCTTTCAGAAAGACACAGGAGCAGGAGGAGCATATTTAAATTTTCATGGGAAAACTCTGACAACATGAATCTCACATTTCACCAATTTACATGGAATCAGCCCATGGGTTAGGGTCATAAAGCGTTGCTAGCGGACCTCCTGATTGTTCCTTATAGCCATCAGTCCATATTCAATATTTTGCCTGAATTAAAAGACATGTATGAAAATTTATATGGATTCATGAAAACCTAGAAAGGCATTCTGGGGAGGCAGGAAGTATTACAGTTCTTCAGTTCACTTAAAAAGCTTGACACTCTTTGAATGTGGTTTTGGCAATAAACAATAGCAACAGCAATAAGAAACAGTAAATATCAAAAGTTTAAAAAGAGTGATGGCTTATGTTCTGAGCCTTAAATATAAGCAACAAAAATATTCCAAACTGAAAACAGTCCTTGACATATTCCCCAATTAGAAATGCCAAGATTTTTTAGACTGGAAAAATTCACCTGCAATAATGAGAAGTCACAGGCTCAGGTTTCTTTTTTCTAGAACATTTGCATAAACTCTCAAAGAAATGCAGATAATATGCATGTTAAATATTTGCACAGTGGAGGCCACCTCTACACATATATTCAGACATATGGTATGTTATACATTTTCAGGCTTAGAGGCTATAAGAATAGAACCATGGTGCTCTTACATTCAACTTAAAGCTCTTTTATTCCTACTGATGAAAATAATTTAAATTAGGTTTCATTTCATGTATCTAATATTTATACAACCAAAACACTGCCAAAAGCAATTCTAAACTATGGCACCTGCTCAATTCGAATCCAAAGGGAGACCAATCAAAACAAATTGCAGGGCTCTTATATTCTCTCATAAAACACATTCATCAGCTCTCAGAATTGCTCTCACAAAGTGAATAAACAGAAATAGCTATAAATGGTGATGACAAAAGGCTCAGCATAAAATGAACCACTTATAAATCATTTTCCCAAAAAAGGACGTACTAAAAAGAATTCATAAGCCTTTTCAAACCAACCCTTCACTGCAAATATTAGACAGAAGAAAATAGCCACTGAAAACAATCGGGAGGTATTTGCTTTCAGACCAGTGTAACATGTGTCCTTTCATAAAAACACCACTATTTCACAATCTTTATCTGCCCCAATTTTCATTTTAAATGCACAAAGACAATGCGTGTGTGTGTCTGTGTGTGTGTAAGTTTGATGGAAGTATTGGGAAGGGGGGAAGGGGTAGGGAAAAAAGCTGATAGTTGTGAAAGTAAATACACATATAGTCATGATACCTTGGCTTCTCATTTAGCATGTGGAAAAAAAAATCCTTGCAAATTTAAGTACTACTGTGTGTTGGTTTGAAAAGATGTATGTCCCCTAGAAAAGTCATGTTTTAATCAAAATCCCATTTCGTAAAGGCAGAATAATCCCTATTCAATACTATATGTTTGAATCTGTAATTAGATCATCTCCATTGAGAGATCTAATTACTCTGAGATGTAACCCAATCAAGAGTGGTTGTTAAACTGGATTAGGGGAGATGTGTCTCCACCCATTTGGGTGGGTCTTGATTAACGTCTGTAGTCCTCTAAAAGAGGAAACATTTTGGAGAATGAAAGAGATTCAGAGAGAGCAGAGTGGAATGACACAGCCACGAGAAGCAGAGTCCACCAGCCAGCGACCCTTTCGATATGAAGAAGGAACATGCCTCCCGGGAAGCTTCATGAAACAGGAAGCCAGGAGAAGAAGTTAGCAGATGACGCCATGCTCACCATGTGCCCTTCCAGATGAGAGAGGAACCCTGACCGTGTTCACCATGTGCCTTTTCAGATGAGAGAGAAACTCTGACTGTATTCGCCATGTGCCCTTCCACTTGAGAAAGAAACCCTGAACTTCATCAGCCTTCTTGAACCAAGGTATCTTTCCCTGGATGCCTTAGATTGGATATTTCTATAGACTTGCTTTAATTGGGACATTTTCTCAGCCTTAGAACTGTAAACTACCAACTTATTAAATTCCCCTTTTGAAAAGCCATTCTGTTTTTGGTATATTGCATTCCAGCAGCTAGCAAACTAGAACATACTGTTACTTTTTTGCCTCTTCCCAGACACATATGGGATAATCACTAAGAATCTCACACGGATGAACTTTTATTTTTGTCTCTATACAATGCTTAAAGTTCTTCTGCCAATTTTTATCTAGATGTTATCAGATTGACTTCACAATACTACACTTCTACTACCTTGTAATTTCTCGTTTTTATTTTTAAATGTGTTTTCTGTCCACATTTAATTAGCTATTTTCTCTTTTTCCCCCCCAAAGAGTACATGCCTCAGGAATTATTCAATTAATACAATAATCATTGTAAACCATAATAAATAAAGCCAGCTTGAACTTGTAGGAAAATGTATGGACTCAGAAACAAATAAGCAAAATCTATTTGAGCCTATTTCTCTATTGAGAAAGCCAAAGCAATACAGATCTTCTACAGGTCTCAAATTTGAAAGATAGCTGGTAGTGCACCCCAAAGAGCTGCCCCTAAGACAGGTTTCTGCTGGGCTCTGTGTTCGTGGGGAAGTCTGAAAGAACAAAGAGTGTGGTAGGGAGGACGATAAAAGAAATGCATTGTTTAGAGGTACAGAGAATAAAAAAGAGATGGAGGAGGAGAAAAAATGTTTGTTCAGACAAAACATTAAAAAAAATCTTTTTATAGTGCTGGGCCAATAATATTAATTGTGAACTTGTAATAAAAGAGGCTTTAAACCAGGCATGCACATAAATGTCTATCTACATAAAGTGAAAATTGTACTGAAATGACCACTGAGGACACATCTCTTCACCAGAAGGGTATTCATTTACTCAAACCTTTATGCTACAATCCCTCTGTGTAAGGTACTTTGGGGACAGAACAATGAATATGATAGTCCTGTTGTAAAGGCACATAAAAGAGAAGCCAAAACACAACATACGTAATAATGGAAAAGTCGTGAACAGATTTAGGAGTTAATACCTTTAACTTGGCTTTGTTTCTAATAAGTATTCAATCACCACAGTCAGAGGGTGTATATGGAATGTTCTTCAAAAATGCAATAAAAAATCAAAAAGTTAAAAAAAACAACCAAGAGATCATAAAGCAGCTGTTAATCACTGAATATTAAATTTCCCAAGTAATTGATAAATGCTTGGCTGGATGTAGAGTTAAGAAATACTGAGCAGGGAAGTGCTTTTAACAAACCAACTATCTAACTGAAGCAGCAAGGCTAAATGTGGTAGTTGGACAGGAGGGAGGTGAAAGAGGTTGAGAGTAGGCTGTGCTAATGCATGGATGAAATGCCAGAGCATGAGGGAAGGGCTGACATGGTGAGGGAAGTAGCAAGAATGCAGAAAGGAAAGACTGTGGTGTGTCTGAGATAGATGGCCTGGAAAGAAAGAAAAGTATACTGATCTTATGGTGGGAAATTAGGTTGCAGAGACTGATTAGTCCCAGGCTAGATGGCCTTGGAAGCCAGCCACAGGTGTTATAAATTAGGGAACATCTACTGAAGGCTTTTTTTATTATTATTTTAATGTAATTTCATTGATATATATTCAAATAGCATGTAATCATCCAAAGTGTACAATCAATGGTTCACAATATCATCATACAGCTGTGCATTTATCATCACAATCAACTTTTCTTCTTTTTTTATTAAAAGTAACATATATATAAAAAAGCAATAAATTCCAAAGCGCACTACAACAATTAGTTGTAGAACATATTTCAGAGTTTGGTACAGGCTACAATTCCACACACAATTTTAGGTTTTTACTACCAATGGCTCCAAGACACTGGAGGCTAAAAGGAACATAAATATAATGGTTCAGCAATCATACTCTGATTGTTGCTAAACCTTACCTTCTCTGTGTAACTCCACCATCTCCTTTGACCTTTCTTCTATTTTTTAGGGACATTTAAGCTATGCCCATGCTAACTTTTTCATGTTAGAGGGGCTGTCAATAATATGGGATAGGGTTCAGTTCCCACAGCCTGCCCATGGAAAATAAATAAATAAATAGTATGGGATAGGGGGATGGAACTAACTGATGTTCTGGAGAGGCTAACCCCACTGCATTTCAGGACTTATCTGGTCTAGGGAACTATCTGGAGGTTGCAGGTTTCTGGAAAGTGACTATAGTGCACGGAACCTTCGCAGACTCTCAGGTAAAGTCCTAGGTGTTCTTTAGGGCTGAATGGTTTTGGCAAGTTATGGTGGGCAGCAATGTTTAACTGAAGCTTGCATTAAGAGTAGCCTCCAGAGTAGCCTCTTGACTCTATTTGAACTCTCTCTGCCACTGATACTTTATTTATTACACTTTCTTCCCCTCTTTTGGTCAGGATGGCATTGTTAATCCCATGGTGTGGGGCCAGGCTCATCCCTGAGAGTCATCCCCCATGCCGCCAGAGAGACTTTCACCCCTGGATGTCATGTGTCATGTAGTGGGGAGAGTAATGATTTCACTTACAGAGTTGGTCTTAGAGAAAGGGCAAATCTGAGCTACAAAAGAGGTCCCCTGGAAGTAACTTGTAGGCATACCTATAGGTAGACTAAGCTTCTCTGTTACATAAATAAGCTTCACAAGAGCAAGCTTCAAGATCAAAGGCATGGCCTTGTTCCTAATGTTTGACATAGTATCAGGTGTTTCCCCAGTGGTAAAGTTTCCCTAAAAAATAGAAGAATGGTCAAAGGAGATGGTGGAGTTACACAGAGAAGGTAAGGTTTAGCAACAGAGTATGATTGCTGAACCATTAGATTTATGTTCCTTTTAGTCTCCAGTGTCTTGGAGCCATTAGTTCCATATTTTTTCTCCCATTCCTCAGGGGACTTTGCCAATATTTTTTATTATTTGTTTAATATACTCTGGGATGTACCCAGGCATTACATTAAGTGATATAGGATTACAGGCCCTTATTCTTAGTCTGGGCTCCCCTTGTTTGGGTTGTTTAAATGATCCATCCAGACAGATTGAGTTAGATTATGTGCTATAGAAAATTTAGGTTCTGGACAAAATAAACCTTATGTCCTTTGCTCTCATAGAGTCAGTGGAGTTTTAAAATACAGACAATGTCTTTCTTACCCCTGTATTCTAAATTACCTTAATCCTGACATGATCAGCTTCATTCTTACCTCTAAATACTATGTTATACATATATAACACAGCCTCTCAAAATCTAGAAATAATAACCACCACTCGGGACTAAATGTGACTGCCAGAAGAGCTTGCAATCTAGGAACCAATTTTCTTATAAGTATTTTCTAAATGAGACCATACAACATTTGTTCTTTTGTTTCTAGCTTATTTTGCCTCACAAAATGCCCCACAGGTACTGAAGGCTTTCTAGTATGAGGCCAGTAAGATTTTGCAAATAGTGATAAGGCTTAGGAGTGGGCAAGATCAAATGAAAGGGAAGACTAGAGACAGAGAGCAAATCTAGATGCTGATACAATACTCATGGTGATGAGAAACTAGAAGACCAAATAGAGTTGGGCATTGAGAGGAAGAAGCCCTGGACAGTGATTTCAACGGGAATATCATCAGAATCCAGGGACTGAATGGATCTGGGGGAGTATAGGGGGTTAAGCCAAAGGTGACTACGTTTTCAAACTTCATTAAGTACAGATGCTAATGGGAGTTCAAAGAGAACACACCTCCTTGGCCTGGTGGTGACTCCAGCCACAGAATGAACTGGGAAGGAGGTCTGACCCAGGCTAAACCATGTAAACATCCCCATCAAGAATTTTCTCTAAGGCCAAATGATGGTGGCTTTGGACTAATCAGTACAGCCCAAATCATAGGAAAGGTACAAGTCAGAGCTTTGCAGTTTAATCTGACAGCAGAAAGAAGCCCAAATACAACCCCTGTGTTTCCTGACAGAGAAACTACTGTCTGACAACTTTCCAGCTGTGTGCTGTCTAGCCATAGTCTTTAGCTAGCAGCTGGGTTCCAGGAGGGCCCCTCTTTTCACAGTACACCCACCATTTACTTCAGCTCTTTGAAGGGATTTCTAAAAGCCTTACAGCCAAACTCCTTCATTAAATCAGAAATTATGCTACGGACTAGTTGCCATGACCTTAGCTGAGGTCACCGCCCCATCATCCAGCTGTTATTCCCCTCTGCTCTGAGCCACGCCCGAGTGGGGAAGGCGGTGCCAGGCCGGTGGTCACAGGAACAGGGTCTGGAAGCCAGACTGCCCGGCTGCAATGTCCACTGTGCTGCCCACCAGCCGTCCGACCTCCTCAACTCACTCAACCTCTGTGCCCCTCAGCTCCCTCATCCTAGACCCTGAGAACATAAGGTACCTCCCTCACGGGGCTGCCGTGGGGAGTGAAAATATGTAAAGCATTTACAGCGTCCCTGGCACACACCACACTCCGTAAATTTAGTGTTGCTGTTGTTATTATTATTATTAGCTACTCTCACCAGAAGGAGAGCTGTGAGGCGGGGTTGATCCTCCCCATGTTCTGTTTCTAAACTCCTCGTGGTCTCAGAAGAGACTTGAACACTGGCGGCGCCGCCGACCCGCAGCCTCCCTTCACCCCGGCGGCTCCTTCCGCCTCTGGCGGGGCCTCGGAGGAGGCGGAAGGAGCCGCAGCCGCGCTGCTCTCTCTGCCTCCCGCGCTCCTCTCAAGTCGGGGGAGGGCTCACTCTCCCACAAATGTGTCAGCTTCTCCTCTGTCCTTTTCCCTCGGCCCACAGTGTTTGTTCCAATCGAAATAGCCTCTCCACACCTCTATGTAGCCACTTCAAACGGCTCTCTCCTCTGAGGACTTCCTTGATCCCCTCTCCCTAGAAGAATGCAGTGCTTTGTAGTGCTCTCGTCACCATCAGACAACACAATTTTTTTTAGTTAAGTGGTTATAAGACCCTGGACTGCATTTGTGCTCAGTCCTCTGAATGATAATAATTATTATAGCTCATGTATATGGACCACTTCCTTGTCCCAGGCACTTTTATAAGGTTTCTGTTACTACCCATATTTTATAGATGAGAAAACTGAGGCAGAAAGAGGTTAAATAGTTCGCCCAAGGTCACACAGTAAGTGGCAGAGCCAGGATATGAAGGGGTAAAAGGTTCATGTCCAATGCGGTTCTTAACCTCTCCGTCACTGCGTAATTTAACACTTCATTTGTTCCTTGAAGTTTCCTTCCTGGCAATCTCTTGCCTTCTGCTTCACAGAGGCCTGAGGGCTCCTTCATTTCCTGCCTTTCCCACTTGTGAACTCCTGCGCACCAACATCCATCCTTCTCTCTGCTCCAGGATCTCTCCTCTCTAATGCAAAACTAAGGGATAGTCTGGATTCTCCCCAGCACACACTTCGGTGAAGCCCTCTCCCCATCAATTTGTTTTTCCTGCATTTGCAACCTCTTCCTCTCATTGCCTATTTATCTTGAGAATATGAGCATGTTAATTAACTCTTTTCTACGACCTTTCCTTCTGACTTCCAGAAACCTCTTCTTCACCCTGACACTTCTCTCTGGCTGCCCCCTTGCTGCACTCCCCTTACAGTCAAGGTCAAATTCTAGAGTACACTCTCTGCCTTCACTTCCTCTGCCCCCATTCGCAATCTGCCCCCAAGCCCCTCCCACAACCACTCAAGTTCACACACGGGCTCCTTGTTGCTTTTTCTAAGCAGTTTTTTTCATTCATTATCTTCCTCAACTTCTCTGCGGCCAATAGACGCTGAGAGTGCTCCTCACGCAGAGGGCACTTAGATCTTTGCTGAACTGGCGGTGATGACCAATCCTCCTTGACTGAGTGCCCCTCCTCCCTGGGCTATCTGGCATGGCTGATCCTGCTTGCTGCCTACCCCAAATTACTTTTCCCCATGTTCTTTACTAGCATAACTCTGATTTTATGCCCAAACAAGAAACGTGTACTCCCAGATATTCTGACAATGAGACATGGCATACATTTATGTCCAGGGAGACTCGTTAAAGGGGAAGACTCTGCTAGCCTGGACATTTCTGCCAGTTGCCATTTGCTCTTTACCCTTTCTCCCATGGTTGACAGATCTGAAAAAGAGCACGAGCAGGGACACCGTATGTACTTGGTTTCCCTCCCTGATATTCCTGGTTTGTCCCCTACCCCTCTGAACACTTCTGTCTCTTTGGTAGGCTCCCTCTTCCATATTCACGTTCCTCAAGGTTGTGTCTTCTGTATTCTTTTCTTCTCTCTCTCCCTGAATAATCTCTTCATTCCCAATGGGATAACTGCAACCTAATGGTGAGAACTCCCAAATATGTCTTGAGCCTAGATCTCTTTCCTGAGCTCTAGATCTGCAATTCTGAGTTGCTTTCAGGGTTCCTTCACTTAGCTGTCTTACACTATAAATTCAGTATTCTTTAAATGCCATTTGTCATAGTCCATACCCCATCCCCAAGCCTAGTCTACCTCCTAAGGTCTCCTCTTTCAGAGAGTGCTACCATCATCCACCCAGTTGCCCTACCAGATATCAAGGAGCCATCCAGTCTCTTCCTTCTAGCCCCCTCCTATTGCCTATCATTCAAATTCCTTCCTTTGATAGTCTTAATGTTCTTTCATTTAGATTATTTCTTCACCTTTGCCCTGCTATTATCTTAACTGACACATCATCATTTCTTGCATAGATTACTGCTTCAGTTTCCTAATTAGTCTGCCTCACTGGGGCACAATATTGCTAAAGGGACCTTTCTATAATGCAAATCAGCCCATGCCACTTTCCTTTAAAATCCTGCAACGGCTTCCCACTGCTTCACGACGGAATTCAGTCTTTAGCACAATGTATGACCTCTCATGACCAGTCCTCCTTAACTGACTCCTCCTCACAGCCCACCGCATGGCTAGTTGTAGTCATATGGAACGACTTGCAGTCCTCCTGCCTTTGTACATACTCCAATGCCTGACATGCCACTTCCCCCTCTTTCCATGGCTAACTGCTCCTTTGTCCTTCAAGATGCAGCTCAGGCATCACTTCCTTCCATGAATTCACTCTTACCCCTCCCAAGTCAGGGTTCAGTGCCTCTCTGTGTTCATGGGTGCTCTGAGCCTACTTTTATTGTGACACTTATAGAATGTATTGTAATCATCAGTATAAATTTCTTTTTTCTTCCCACTACCATATCAGCTCCTTCAGGGCAACGAACCTGAACTTATTTATCTGTAAATTACAGACTAATGGTTAATGGATGTATGTGCAAGCATGTTTATAACTCTTCTTAGTTAAGCTCCCTGAGTGCAGAAAGGATGTCTTATTTTCTGTCATTGAATATTAAGCTGGTGCTTAATACATGTTTTCTTTCTTTTAAGATTGGGTAATAAGTGAATGTTCAGTTTGCATAGTGATTTAACAAGATAAAACACTAGGATAGTGATCAATTTAGCATTCCAAATATTTCCACATGGGACTTTTTTGCTTTTTTTGTGTGTGTGGCTATTTTAGGTACAGTTCACACAAGCTCCCCTCAGAGTCTTCAAAGGGACTCTTTGGAATATTTTTAGAAATCTCACCATCAATGCAATTCATATCTCTAACAGAAATGTTGGATAAACACAGAAAATCACAAAGAAAATAAAAACTGTGAGAATTTCACCACCCCGATGCCCCTAGTTAGTTCTGTAAGGTATCTTCTTTTAGTTCCGTTTATAGTAATACTCACACACTTGTCTTTGCTCTCCATCACCACACTATTTCCAGAGTGCTGCAAGAAGGTGGAAACCGGCTCATACCCAGCAGCAAACCTTTGTCATCAGTCCATCAGATTTCAACACAGTAGTAGTCACAAAACAAAGTAAGAAGGCTCTATGTAGCAGCCACTCTAAATCAGGAAGGCTGTGCCAACTCAGATTGGGTTTGTCTTGTAACATGCTTTTCTTTGCCTTCAAACCCTGCTTGGTTTATCTATGGCATTGTAATGTGCAAAGCAGCCTCACTCTAAAACAGAAACATAATTCTGGATTTTCACTTATCTGTCAGATAAGACTTGGTCTTACCCAGCCAAGATTGTCAAGTGCCTTATTAAATTCAGAGGAGTAATTTCTTAATCTTATTATCAAACAATTCCTGACTCTGAAAGTAGGGGAAAAAACCCCCAAATCTTTGGCTCTGAGACATATTTCAAATCTCATACACCTGGCAGACTGCCTCAACTCTCACCAATGTGCTGACTTCTCATTTCTAAACACACCCTCTTTTCTCAGCATCAAGGAACAGGATTAATCTATAATTCTTGAATTCAGCCTAAATGAAATAAATCCAGGAAGCATCTGACATTATTGTGAGTATTAGTCATACAATAAAAAATATCTGCCCTTTCCCTAGTGTTAATACTGCTAAATCCCCCTGGAATTCTAAGTTCTCTCCTGCCCAGGCTTGTTATTTTCCCTTGGACAATCCCACTCTGGGATTTTCATCAGAATATAAAGGATAATGTCTTGGCTCAAGAAAAGCACTCCCTACCCCGACCTCACTTCAATTCACTTTATCAGAAGGTAGGCAGAGGAGTATGGGAACAGAGCCTAAAATGCATTTGGACCAATCCATATGTGTCGTAGCAGCAGGCTCTAATCACAGAGGCCTGAGAACACTGGGATTGGGTGTGAAAATCTGAGACTTGGATGAACAGTTTTCTACCTAGGAATTCTGGACGAGAGGGAGGTAGGAGATACAGATACAGAGACAACTGCTCAAAACATCCTGACCCTGGGATGCTTGCACCTTCAGCTCCTCAACAACTGATTAGGAATGGAGAATTTGAAGCTGGGATAACAAAATATCCCAGCCCCCCAGGATCTTGGGAAACCTAGGACATTTTTGTTTGAATAAACAAAAAATCACCCCTAACCTTAAGAGCTGTATGTTGAATGAAATGTCAGAAACAAAAAGACAAATATTATCATGCCTCAATTATATGGACTAACTATAATATAAAAATTCAGTGAACTAAGTTGAAAGCATGGGTTATCAGGTTGGGGCTTATTGTAAGTATCCTAGATTATAAACTCTTACAGCAGTCACATGTATTCAGAAGGTGTAAACCATTAATTCTAAATTCTGAGATCCTGAGCTGTTTGTATATAACGTGGTCTTTCCCAGAAACTTCGGATATTTATTTGACACCTGAGACTCAGAGTTAGAGCTCTGAAGCTATGAAAGTCAGCAGTACCTCACACAGGAACTGTTTAAAAAGTTGAAAAAGTGGCCAGACATCGAATATGAATGAAAATGATCTGGATAGGACTAAGGCATATCAGAAGACTAGGTAAAGGATGACATTGTCCTTATCTTAAAACTTCAACTTCTATGCGAGACTAAAGGAAGAAATACTTATTTGGTGCAAAATTTATATCTTGGGTAGTGAATTTCCAAAGTTAACTTATATGGTCAGTTTAGTTGAACCCCATAAGTACATGGAATCTTGACTAGGTTATGAGATTTTGTTGGTTTGTCCAAGTTAGTGTGATGCCCTGATAAATCCCAGAGTGATTTGGACAGTGAACAAAGAAGTATTTGCAAAGTCCCCTTAGGGGAACGGGGAGAAAGGGCGAAAGATTCAACTTCCCCATTTGGAGAATTTCTGATACTCTCACAAGCAGTGGGGACAAGCAAATCAATAGACCGAGCTCTTGATCTTGGGGTTTGCCCCTATGAAACTTATCCCTGCAAAGGATAGGCTAAGCCTACTTAAAATTAGGCCTGGGCAGCACAATGGTGGCTCAGTGGCAGAATTCTTGCCTGCCATGCGTAGACCTGAGTTCGATTCCCGGAGCCTGCCCATGCGAAAAAAAAAAATTAGGCCTAAGAGTCACCCCCAGAGAACCTCTTTGGTTGCTCACATGTGGCCTCCCTCTCTAATCCGACATGGCAAGTGAACCCACTGACCTCTCCCCAGCCATGTGGGACATGACTCCCAGGGTGTAAATCTCCCTGGCAACATGGGACAGAAATCCCAGGATGAATTTGGAGCCAGCATCAAGGTATTGATAAAACCTTTTTGACCAAAAGGGGTAAGGGAGAAATGAGAAAAAATAAAGTGTCAGTGGCTGAGAGATTTCAAACAGAGTCAAGAGGTTATCCCGGAGGTTATTCTTACACATTTTATATATATATATATCCCTTTTCAGTTTATGATGTATTTGAGTGGCTAAAGGCAAGTACCTGAAACTGTAGAGCTGTGTTCCAGTAGCCTTGTTTCTTGAAGATGATTGTATAATGATATAGCTTTTACAATGTGACTGTGAGATTGTGAAAACCTTGTGTCTGATGCTCCCTTTATCTAGGGTATGGAAAGATGAGTAGAAAATTTGGATTAAAAAAATAAAATAATAGAGGGAACAAAAGTTAAACAAAATTGGGTAGATGGAAATACTAGTGGTCAATGAGAGGGAGGGATAAGGGGTATGGTATGTATGAGTTTTTTCTTTTTTCTTTATTTCTTTTTCTGGGGTGATGCAAATGTTCTAAAAGAACAATCATGGTGATGAATACACAACTATGTGATGATATTGTGAGCCATTGATTGTACATCATGTATGGAATGTTTGTATGTTAAGAATGTTTGTGTTTATATGTTGTTTATAAAAAAGAAATCACCCCTTCTGGTTTACTACATCAGTAGAGAAACCAGAAAAAGATGCCTTCTGTGGGTGGCTTCCAACTCTGCAAAGAAAAGGGCTCCCTTTGTCTGGAAGGTGCAGGGTTTGGCAGCTGCATATGGGCTGAAATCAGCTTCCAATTGCCCTTCAGCAGGGCACCTGTGGGCACTGCACAAACTCTAGAACCATATATAGCAGCCAGCCCCCTTGAGATGGACTCTATCATGGATAGCCAAGTGAGATGGGTCTTCAAGGGCAGTTTTAAATCAGAAAGGAGGAAGTAATGGGCTCTAGAGAGCCCAGGGGAGTTCAGGCTACCCCTGATCCATCCCTGAGCAAGAAAAACCAAGGAGTACTGGACTATTCCTTTATTTAACAAATATTTGTACACGTGCAGGCCCTGTGCTAGGTGCTTGGATGAAAGGCATGGTTCCAAGCCCCAAGTGCTGGCAGATGAAGGAAAGGCCCAGATATATGCAGGGCCCAGGACAAGAGAATGAATGAAGCCCATATACCACATGTTGCCAAGTTTCTCTCTACCCACTCCATCTAAATTAGGCATCTCCTTCCCACAGGGTACCCCCACCTCTACCAGTACCACTATTTTCAGTTCCTCAAAGGAACATGAGGTGAGAAGGCCAAGGTTTGAATTTAGAATTCTCAGATCCCTGAATTCTGGGCCAAAACAGACTAGACCCTGTCCCTGATCTGCGGCCTTCTCTTCCCCACTGCAGGCCTGTCCCATGCCTTGTGTGCACTGAAGTGTAGGGAGCCCAACTGGCATGTCCAAGCTCTGACTACCTGACTTCAAAAGATGCTCACAACCCTTCATGCTCAAGGCACATTCACTGGGACATGGTTCACCCTCAGGAGGATGGATGTGAGGAACAGACCCCATGCCCATGAAGCAGGCTCAGCATCATTTGATAGGGAATTCTCTACAGAGTCCTGGTTAAATGGAACGTAGCATAGAAGAGAGAACATGGACTCCAGGTAGGCACATTCACTCAGATTCTCAGACATCTTGCTCCATGGAGAAGGCCATGGACAGAGAAGTAGGGGAAAGGGGACTTTAAAGTATAAAACCCAGATTAGGTGGTCCAGGGCAGGGTCCCTCTTGTCTGGGTTTAAGAGCAATCTTAGAGTCAGAACAGTAAACTGATTACTGTTGTAAACTGTTACAAAACAGTGTGATAAGTGCTCACATAGGGTGGATACAGTTTGCTTATTAGTGCAGCACCCAGAAGGGGAAGGTAAACTGGAGTCTGGAAATGCTTCTCTGAGGAGATGCTATGTATTGGGGTTGTATCTTCAATGATGACTCACAGGAAGCAAGGTAGAACAAGCTGGAATGAGTGTTCCAGGGCATAGAAGCAGCATTTGCAAAGGCATGTTTGGAATGAAATAACCAGTAATTTTTGGAAATTAGTGGTTATTTGCCATAGTGGAAATAAAAAGATATGTGATAGGGAGGGACCTGGCATGCATCTGGAAAAGCTGACAAGGAATCTGTACAAAAGGCCTTCATATGCCATGTTACAGCATTTGATTAATACAAGAGACACCAAGGAGGACTCCATTCATTTTCACAACTGGGTATGTAATATAAATTGAGTCACTGATGAATAGAAGGTATGCAGTAAAGATAGTTTCAGTATTATCAATTATATGCCACCATGTGTGGCTTTCCTCCCAATCTATTAAATCCAACATATTGAGGTACAGTGTGGTTATCTCAAATATGATTTTAGCTACAGACTAGGCCTTTCCTGAATTTTGGACTTACATATCTAACACCTGCCTTAGATTTCTCACAAACATATTATGTATAATATATCCTAAACAGAACTCAAACACCTCTTTCCCTGCCCCTTCTGACTTCCCCATTTCTTCAAATGTCACTCCATTCCCCTTTTTGCTCAGGTCAGTAAACTAATAGTGATCCTTGATTTCTCCCTCTCCTCTCTGACTATGCCCTCCTCCAAGTTCTGCTGATTTCTCAAAACCATCTTCTCCTCTCCGTCTTTCCTGGTACCCACTCAGTCTAGCCACCATCATCTCTTAACTAGATTAATACAACAGCCTCCTAATTGCCCCCCACCCCCACTTCCGTTCTGCATAGGCAAGAATGATCTTAAAAGGCAGTAAGTTTAGTTTAGTCCCTTGTGTAAAACCCCTTAATGCTTTCCTAGTGCAGAGAATAGCATTCAGACTCCTTTCCTCGGCCTTCCTTGTATGATCTGTTGTCTACCTTGCTTCCAACTTCATCTTGTACTAGTTTCCCTCTTACTATGTTTTGGCCCCACTAGTCATGTTTCAACTCCTCAAACACAACTAAGCTCTTTTTTGTCTCAGGGACCTTGCACATAGTATTCCCTTTATCTGTGATGCTTCTCCTTGATCACTCTATCCAAAAAAAAAAGGCCCTTCTCCATGATTCAAGTTCTCAGACTCTTGTTTATTGCCTTCCTAACATGTATTGTAATTGGCAACAATTTTATTCTTTTACTGTATTTTTTGTCTAATTTCCTCACTATAATGTAAACTCCATGAAGCCAGGGGCTTAAGGTGTATTAGGAAACTAGAGATAAAGTTGTTAATTAAGCTCAATGTCTGGCCCAAAGAAGGTGCCCAAGAAATATTTACCAAGAGAACAATGTTACAACTCATTATCACTCCCCAGATTTGTGTTAATTAAGTTTCCTAAACTAAAAAAAAAATTCCTGCTTATTAAAAAACTCAAAATGAATAAAGGAATCATTATATCTTGAGGAAGTTTAAGTCAAATCTGGGCTCCAACAGATTATTTTCTTCATATCTTCACATTGGCTATTATGTGAAGCTCCAGGAGGGTTAGAGGGAAAACAGCTATCATGGTTGCAAATTCATATATTAAAAAGTTCATAGCAGTAAGATAACAATACTGCATGCTTTCTTTAATGCGGAAAATATTTAAATAAGATCATTATGGCTTCCTTACAACATATCTATTTAGTATATAACTCTAGTTCCTTTCTACTATAAATCTACTTTGCTTGAAATCTCAGAATACAGAGCCCAAGGCTTTTCCAATCCTAAAACCCAACAGATGTGCACAGTGATCTTTAATTATATTTTGAATTATTACTAACAGTACTAAAAATTTAGCAGATAATGTGAACTTCATATTCTTTGACTACTCTTTTAATCTCTTTGTGAATGTGCAGCCATAATTTCTATGCAATTCAAGGCAGGAAAAAAAGCATGTCATTGATGTAGGAAGTAGTTAACAAGTGTGCCTAACTTATTAAGCCATGCCCATTTCCTGTATGGACAGTAATCTTTCAGGATCAAGCTGTCTAACAATTTCATAAAAAGGAATAAATGATTAGTTTAAAAAAAAACTGAAATATAGAAGAATAAAGGACATTGAATTAGTTGTTGTTTTTGGGGGGGCATAGACAGGCTCTGGGAATTGAACCCAGGTCTCCGGCATGGCAGGCAAGAGTTCTGCCACTGAGCTAACACTACCCGCCCCAGGACACTGAATTAGTTTTTTAAAAAACAACCCAAGAATCAATTCTACACGTTTTAAATAAACATTGCAATTCTAGTTTGCTTGCAATTACTACAATATACTTTGTTCTTTGTACATTCTGCATGAAATTCTTCATATACCCCTTGTATCCCTGGCAAATGTTTATTGATTTATCAACCTGCTAATAGGATGCTTCTTCTGTAAAGACCTGTGTTTATGTCCTTCTACCGCATTCCCCAAGCAACTTACAAACATATATTTTATATACTATAACAAAATACTAAAAAGTACTGTAGTTTTTTTTTTATTTTAGATGTGTGTATACCCAACCAAGAGCAACTTGAGGACTCACTCATTCCCCCTTGTAACCCCATCCCTTAGGACAGTGACTGGTACACAGCAGGTAAATCACCTAAAATTTACTGCAAAAATTAATGGTTAAGCCACCTCTATTAGTCCTTTTCTTAAGACCTATAAACATAATGACCATATTTTATAACCCTAAAATTGACAAATATGATACTACAAGGATTTTTCTATGATTTCTGGGTGCACAAAACAGGAATATATTAGTTTTAATGTCAAAATACTGGAATTTCAGATGTTTCAATGGGCAGCTGGAGGTAATAGTTGCTATCCTATCAAACCTAGAAAATCCAGGATCTAAAGTTGCCAGAGCTCTGAAAGAATGAAATGGTGGTGACTTAAAATCTATGGGGCAGAGATCTAACTCAGGCCTCCTTCTCCACTACTCCCACACACTCCAGCCTGGCTCCCACTGAAGTGACAGAACAATAATAACTAACCTCCCGGCAAAAGATTGCTCTGGTTTAAGACCTTGGAGCAGTTTTTTATTAATGATATTATTACAACTTTCTAGTTTAGAGCAAATGAGGTAAAGACTGACTTAAGGTTCATGAATCTGAAATTTAGATCATTAAAAAAAAATACTCCCCACCTACTCCTTCTTTTTTCCCAGTCACACGCAGGAACACCAAACATGACCACCAAATAAATCACTCAAAACTAGCTTGGATTGAGTGAAAATAGTCAGACACAAAAAGGACAGATACTGTATGATTTTGCTATTATGACTCTGGTAAAGGTAATCTCAGAGTTACACTGTAAAATATAGCAGAACTAGAGGTACACAGAAGCTAGAGATGAGGAAAAGGCGACCCAATGAGGTTGAACTTAAATGCAAGGGAATGGACAGAAGTGATGGTAACTAATTAGCAGGGTGATAAGTAACATTTCAATATTGATAGTGAATATGAATAAAAGGGGATGTATAGTGCCATGTATCCCACTGATTAAATCTACAATTATAAATAAATCCTCGCATGAACTGTTTCAAAGGTTTGGTATTGGAC
>PVIY010039208.1:0-23283 GCA_004026745.1 Myrmecophaga tridactyla
CCCACAAAGCCTAGAATATTTGCACTGGCCCTTTACAAAAATGTGTATGAATAATCCTTGCCATCTAAAGGCAAAAGTGAGTTTTTAATTAACCGATGACCTATTAATGCCTAGGCAGGGAACAACAGGGTGGCCGTGTTTATGTGCTTATTCTTTAGTAAGAAATTTTTGTCTCTAGACACAACTGGCTGAAAACATTTACAGTTGTTGGAATTAGTGGTGCCAAACCATTCTAGACCAAACAAATGTATTCTTGCAGAATTGTTAATATTAATGTCTGGAAAAGTATGTGAGCTTCAACTGCATGAACTTCACATGCCACAATAAGTGAGGCTATGGTAAATTGTCACTTGAGAGAGTGGAAGGATTGGAAGTGGAACGTCTGATAGAGTCAAATAACTTACCTATTCAATATGGGTATGGACAATCATCTTAATTGCTTTATGACACATATTATAATAGACACTTTGAGAATCTGCTGATGGCTGTGATTCCAATACATGAAATTGTCCTCAAGCACATGTAAGAAAAAAGATTTGCTTACAATTAAAGGAGCTCACAGACTGCCAAAAGCTCCAGAGACGGACTTCATGTTTAACACCTTGACCAATATTCATAAAAGGTGGCCAGGTTTGGCTTCCAGTATCAGTACATGATACGTTTTTTACAGTAGACTGACATTAATGAGGTATTTTAAAAATTATTATTCCATTTTACAGTTCTTATTTTTTAATTTATCTTCTTTGTGTGTGGGTCCTCTAAATACTCCTCTTTATTAATTGAAACATGGAGAATATAAATTAACCTTAAGAAAGACTATATAAAAATCAGGAGAATAATGTTTCTACAAAAAAATACTTTGTAGTGTGAGGCCATTCTTCAATGGCCATCTTAATCATACCTCATAATACTGCACATGTGGTCAGCTAAAAAAGCGTAAAAGATAAGCCTGAATTCACCACACTTGACATCAGAACACTCCAATTAGAAGATGTGATATGGGCTCCTCATGGGCACTCATCTTGTACTGGCCTAGAAACCAAAGGGTTTCCTAGCTGAAAGGGCCATCCCCTTCATCCAATGTCTGCTCCTGTCTTTCATCAAAGTCTCCCTAGCTAAACCAGTAGCTAGGCAAAATGGAATACTTTTTTTTTTGCTTGGGCAGGCACTGGGAATCAAACCTAGGTCTCCAGCATGGCAGGCAAGAACTCTTCCTGCTGAGCCATCATGGCCTGCCCAGAATACTTTGTCAAATGGTTCAAAAAAGGCAATAAAAAGGGACAAAAAAGGCAATAAAAAAGGAAAAAAGGGGACAAGTAACAGAGATTGTCAGATTGGATAAAAAACCAAGACCAATCTGTATACAATCTACAAGAAACTTATTTTAATATAAATTCACAGGTCAGTTAAGGGTAAAAGGATAGAAAAATACTTGCCATGCAAAAACAAATTATATAGAAGCTGGTATGGCTATGCTAATGCCAGCTAAAGTTGATTTTTGAAGGAAAAACATTCTTCAGCAAAATGATTCACATTTCATAATGGTAGTAGGGTAAATTCATCAAAAGGATGTAAGATCTCAAATGTGGAAGTCTAAAATAAGAGATTGAAATACATTAAGCAGTAAGGTGATGAAAATGAGTGGAGGAATAGATAAATTTACAATTATAGTTGAAGCACTCAATATTTAAGCCTCAGTAATTGTGGTGGCTTGGAGTTATGTACACCAGAAATAATTTGTTCTTAAATTTGATTGATTCCTGTAGGTGTAACCCTATATAACTAGGGCATTTTGATTAGGTTCCTTCAGTTAGGGTATTGCTGAGCTGATTCAGGGTATATATTTTTCATCTATAAAGCAATAAAAGTATTTATTTGGGTCTTAAACTTGCAATTTGGGGTGCATAGATTCAGGAAGCAATTTGTTTCCTAAGTTGGACCTGTCAGACAAAGGTTTATTTTAATGCAATTTTATCAAGATATATATTCATATAAATTGTACAATCAGTGGCTCACTGTATCATCATGTAGCTGTGCATTCACCATCATAATCGACTTTTGAACATTTTCAATACTCCAAAAAAATAAGAATAAGAATACAAATAAAAAAGCCAAAACATTGAACAACCCTCCCCCCACTATGTGTGTGTGTGTGTGTGTTTTTAACTCATTTGTTGATACATTGGGTAAAGGGAGTGTCAGTCACAAGGTTTACCCTTAAAAGCTCTATAGTTATTCAATCATCTTCCAGAATAAAGGCTATTAGATTACAGTTCAACAAGTTCAGGAATTTCCCTCTAGCCACTCCAGTACACAGAAAGCTGAAAAGGGATATCTATACACTGCATAAGAATAACCTCCAGAAGATCTCTCAACTCTACTTGAAATCTCTCAGCCATTGAAAATTTGTTTCATTACTGCTCCATCTTTTGACCAAGAAGTCTTTCTCAATCCCACAATGCTGGATCCAGGCTCATCCCCAGGAGTCAAGTCTCACATTTCCAGGGAGATTTATAGCCCTAGAAGTCATTTCCACATAGGAGGGAGGGCAGTGAGTTCACCTTCAGAGTTGGCTTAGAGAGAGAGGCCACATCTGAGCAACAAAAGAGGTTCTCTGGGGGTGACTTCTTGGCGTAATTATGAGTAGGTTTAGCTTCTTTGCAAGGATAGGTTTCATAAGGGCAAGTCCCAAGGTAGAGGGCCTGACCCTCAAACTGGGAGTCTTCAATGAGTGAGAGAATATCAGAAATTCCCGAGGTAGGGAAATTTAATATCTCAAAACTTTTCTCCCTGTACCTCAAGGAAACTTTACAATATTTTTAATCTTTTGTTCAAATTACTCTGGGATATATTGGGGCATCACACCAACCTATACAAACCAACAAGACCTCACTCCCTATTCAAGGTTCCATGTGTTTATGGTGTTTGAATAAGCTGACCATACAAGTTGGATTAGATAATGTGCTATCAAAAGGATAAATTCTGTACCAAGTGAACATCTGTTCCTTTGGTCTCACACAGAAGGCTGTAAAATACAGCCAATATCATCCTTTACCCTTTAATCTGATTTGCCTTATTCCTTCCCAGGTCAGCTTCGTTCATATATCTAATTGAAGTCTGATCACTTTTTCAATCTTTTCAACAGTTGTTGTATGGGGTAATGCTGACTTTCATAGCTGTAGAACTCTACCTCTGAGTCTCAGGGTCACACAAATACCCAAAGATCCAGGGAATGACCATGTTATACACAAAGAGCTCAGCATCTCAGAATTTAGAAATAACAGTTACAACTCTGGAATAGACATGACATCTGTAAGAGCTTACAGTCTAAGAGCCTTTGTAATATACCTTCACCCGTTAGCCTATGCTTTTGAATTTAATTCTCAGAGTTTGCATATGATTGTTAGTCTGTATTAATGAGGCATTATAAAATTTGTCATTTTGCTTCTGGCTTATTTCATTCACCATGCTGTCCTCAAGGTTCATTCACATAGTTGCTTTCCTCACAACTTCATTCATTCTTGCAGCTGCTCAATAGTCTATTGTATATATATACTATACATATATATACTGTGATATATATATCACAGTTCCCCCTTCTATTCCTCAGTCAACATAGCCTCAGGAAGGTCTTAATCTTATTACTGAAGGCTTTATAAGGAAGGAAGAGAAGAGAAAGTCAGAGGGAGCAGCCAGAAGCTGAAAATTGTAATGGAGCCCAGAAGAGAAGAGAGAAGCCAAGAGAGGCTGCCATGTGCATTGCCACGTCACAGAAAAGCCATGGAGTAAGGGGCACTGGCAGGTAGCCCCCAAAGCTACAGTGTTCTAGGTGAAAGCATCAGCTTGATAACACCTTGATTTTGAACTTCTACCCCATGGCATGGCATCTGCTTTAGAATCCAAGAACTTTAAGGATACATAGTTTTGAGAAATACTATTAACCAACACAATCTGGTAAATATTGAGAAAACTCTTCACCCAAGAACAACAGAACACACATTCATTTCAAGTGGGTAAGGAACATTCATGAAGATAGAACAAATGCAGAGTTAATCTTCACGTTCATATGGAATTGGAAAGGCCCCAAATAGAAAAAACAGTATTGAAAAATTATGAAGCTGGAGGACTCACACTTCCTGATTTTAAAACTTACTACAAAGCTACAATAATCAAACAGTGTCAACACTGGCATAATGAAAGATATAAAGACCAATAAAATAGAATTGAAATTCCAGAAAAAGACCCATGCCTAAGGCCTGCACATTTATTTATTTGAAAACATTTTTTGAAATTGTTTCAAACTTACATGCCAGTTGTGAGCATAAAACAAAACCCATACAGAGAACTCCAATTTATTCCCAATTCAGAAACCCAGTTCCACCAACTTTTAAAATTTTGTCACACCTGCTGTATCATTCTATTTGCATCTATCCTGTTGAATTGGTTGTCCCCACTGCTTGCAAATATATCAGAAATTCCCCAGATGGAAAGTTTAATATTTCCTCCTTTCTCCCCAGACCTCCAAGAGGACCTTGCAAATAGTTTTTTAATTCTCTGTACAAATTACTCTGGGATATATTGGGGCATCACATTAACCTGTCCACAACAATAAGATCTCATGCCCTACTCAAGATTCCATGTAATTATTCTCCCTTACTTTTTTTTTTTTTTTTGCATGGGCAGGCACTGGGAATCAAACTCGGGTCTCTGGCATTCTCCCTTACTTCTGATGAACAACTTTGCTGGATAAAGAATTCTTGGTTTGCAATTTTTCTCTTTCAGAATCTTAAATGTATCCTATCACTGCCTTCTCACCTCCATGGTGCCCACTGAGTAGTCAGTACTTAGTCTCATGTGGCTTCCCTTGTATGTGGTGAGTAACTTTTCTCTTGCTGCTTTCAGGACTCTCACCTCTACATCATTTGAAAGTCTGATTAATATGAGTCTTGGAGTTGGTTTATTTGGATTTATTCTATTTGGAGTTTTTATTTTTTGGCTTCTTTGATTTGCATATTTATGTCTTTCATAAAGATTGGTAAGTTTTTCCCAATTATCTCCTCAAATAATCTTCCTAGCCCTTTACTCTTCTCCTTCTGGTATATCAGGGGTTCTTATATTTGTGTACTTCATGCTGTCAATGATTTTCCTGAGATCCAATTCAAAGTTTTCCATCTTTTCCCCATTTTTTCTTTAGTCCCTTCAAATTCAGTTACCCTCTCATTCAAGTTGTCCTCTTGTTCTTTTTCTGTCTTCTGCCTCTTCAAATCTGCTGTTGTGTGGCTCTAGTATATTTTTAATGTGATTTATAGTATCTTTCATTTCCATAAGATCTGCTATTTTTCTATTTATTCTTTCAAATTCTTCTTTATGCCCTTTTATTGTCTTCTTGATATCTTTTATGTCTTTAGCCACTCCACTGAATTTATTTAGGATATTTGTATGTACAACTCTGAATCATTGTTCCAAATTTTGTGTCTTTTCAGCTTTGTGATTTGGCCATTTGGCTAGGCCATATCTTCTTGCATCCTCATGTGCTTTGTAATTTTATGTTGGTTCTTAGCCATTTGATTATCTTGATAAGATTATTTTGAACGTTGGTTTACCTTACTCATCTAAAATTCTGTTGTTGCTTGGGTTTGCATTGAAGGTATCCTTTGGCACTTGGTTTGTTAGTAATTTCCGGCCAAACCAAGGCTGAGGACTGTCATGGGAGATCAAGTCTACTTGGAAATCTGTTGAAGACTGGTTAGAAAAGCACTTTGCAAGAATGCACTTTCCCCATCTTCCAGGCAGTTGGCACTCTCGGGCCACCTCTTTCCCTCAAGCATGCCTCTTTTTGTTTAAGGTTGCCTGCTGGTCAGGGTCCAGACCAGGTGAGAATCCAGTCTATGCAACAGGCCTACATGCACACTGAAAGCCACTAACCTTGGAGGTGGGAGGTGCGTACTGTGCATCTCCATTGAGAATCTGCTTGTGGGCATTGTGGGTCTGGTGATTCCCAGCCCCCAAGTGGAATGACCTGAGGCTGTGGGACAGAGAGGTTCACTTTACCCAGTTCACAGCCAGCCTGGGAATTCATGGCTTTGGTTGATACACTAGATCCAGACTGGCATGGAACCATAGGCAGCTAGAGTGGGGAAACCACTCCTGGCACTGCAGTGTGGCTTTTTACCATGTCCCTGCATTTCTGCTTGTGTGTGTCATGAGCATCCCAGACCTCTGTACAGAAAAGATATAGGCAGCATTACACAGAGAGTTTCTCCAGCTGGCTGATTGTCAGATTGGTATGCTCTGCAAACCCTCTCTTCCCAAGGGGAGGGCCCTCCAGCCTCCCCCAAAACTAGGAACATGCAGTGGCCTGCCTCAGGGTTGGGGGGAGGTAGGCACTGTGTACTGTAGAAAGATCTCTGTGTGGGGATGAAACAAGTCTGTTGGTTCCTGGGTTCCCACACACTAGGTTCTGGCTGTGGGACTGAGATGATTTCTTCACTGGCTGTGGAGGTGAGAGTGCAGGGTGGACGACTCCTCAAGCATCTGCTGCAGCCTGTGTGTAGCAGCCAGCCCCAAGTGCCCTCAGAATTGAATAAACTCACCCCATCCTTTCAGTTGTACTTTTTCCACATTTTCACCCAGAACCTCCCTATATAAGGTAGAAGTCCTTCCTTGGCCATTTATACCCTAGAACAGCTGTCCCTGTCACTTTCAACCTTTTCTCTAATTATTTCATTGTGGAAAGGCTACTCTGCCTATCTTACTCTGCCATCTTCCCAAAAGTCTTGTGATTTTAATTACAGAAGGTCAGTTTATAATTCATATTCTGTTTCAGATATTTTTACCACCGTGGGATTAGCCTCTTCCAAAAATAATATATTATGACTTCATCCATTCCTGCCCCCAAATGACCAGTTTTCTGGAAATTTAGTGAAACAACTGCATTGAAACTAATGACAAAAAATGTGTTCTGAGAAACTGGCTTGATTTTTGATATGACAAGGAGGGTTCCATGTCCTGGCCTCCTTGTTTTATGCCCAGTAGCCTTGGAACTTCAAGAGTGACTGCCTGTCCCAATCTTACCTCAATGATGTGGTTGAGAAAGAAGCCAAAGTTCCTGAAGGAGATGTGTGACCGACAAACTTTCTTCAACCATGAAATCTGGTTGAGTGAAGAATCTGACTTAGTTTGCTTGTTGACCAATAACAAAAAACTCTTATGTCTCAGAACAGTGATCTCATAATGAAAGAGCTACTCAAAATCCTGTTGGTTCTATATCATCATCATTTCTTCCTGGGAGCTCAGGATAAGGAGCATTATTTTTCTATAGATATAAAAGAGCTGACATTTTTTACATATATATGAAGGTTAAGGTTTTGCCTGTTTTTACAGAGCTCAATGAGTCATGTGTTCTTTGCTTCTAAACTGCTTTTTAAGATTGGGAGAAAATATTGCATAGTAAACTGTATTTTTAGTAATAGATGTGGCCTGTTTGTAAGGACATGGAATAATGCAATGTCAGGGCTGGGAAGGATTTGTTTAAGCTTGCAATTTGGCTCTGGGGAGAAAAATTGATTAGTCCAAACTCATTGGTAGTAGGTTCTATAACTAATTCAATTAGGATGTTTTAGATTCTACAAACTATAATTTACTTAGTTCTTAATCTTTCCTCACTTCCTTCTCTTTACCTGTGCACTGAATAATATTTACATCAAAGGACTGCCAAAATAATAAAAGAAAATAATAAATGTAAATTGTTTAGCAAAGTATCTGCAAAGAGTAAACATTCAATAAATATTAATTTTTTTTTTTAACTAAGGGGTCGCTGAAGTCCAAAGTGATTTACTCTTTAACTCAAGTTTTCTCAATGAGCCAAACACAGGAGGTATGCGGTGATTAGTTCCCAAGCTCTGGCCATAATCATTTTCCAAGGCCACAATTTCACATTCTCTCTCTTCCCCTCTTGGTTTATTTTTTAAGTGTACAATGGTGGTTTTAATTTATTCACAAAGTTGTGTAATCATTACAACTATCCATTCCGTAATATCTTTATTGCCCTAAGAAAAAACCTGTACCTGTGAGCACTCCCTTCCCATTCCCCTCATTCTCTCCAGCTCTAGGCAATAATGAATCCACTTTCTGTCTCAATAGATTTGCATATTCTGGATGTTCCGGAATTATACAGTATGCGTCCCTCTCAATAACAACCCCTCACCCAAAGCGATCATTAAATTTATACTAATAATTTCCTTCAGTTGCATTATGGTTTTTTATGTGACTTGCCTCTTCACTTATTGAATCATATGTTTCTCATGATAAAATACTCAATTTCATTTTAACCAAATTTTTAATCAATTTTTCAATCTTTTCATTTTGGTTAAAACTTTAATGAGCAGGTTAAACAATCTTTCCTTATCTAATGTTTGTGAAGACATTTATCACATTCTAAAATTGCATTGTTTTTCTTTCAAATTTGTTCTTTGATGTCCTAGAAATTGAATTTTGTTGTTGTTTATGGTGTCAGATAGGGTTTGCTTTCTTTCTCTTGCTGCTAAAGCAAATATCAAGCAATGGGAATTTATTGGTTCAAGGATGTGAGGATATAAGAAAGGTACAAAGCCAACATGTCAAGAGGTGCTGTTCTGTCCCTGGGGTCCACAGCATTCTGGGACTGGCTGCCAGGGGATCCTGGGGTTCCCTGACTTTTCTGTCACATGGCAATACACACAGCAGCCTCTCCTCCTTTCCCTCACAAGTTCCATTGACTTCCATCTTTGTGCTGGTTTGAAAGGTTTATATACCCTAGAAAAGCCATGTTTTAATCCTAATCAACCCTGTGGGAGGAACAATTTCTTCTAATTCCTATTTAGTACTATAGGTTGGAAACTTGATTATGCTATCTCCACAGAGGTGTCACTCAATAAAGTGTGCATATTAAGCTTGATTAGATGGAAATATGTCTCCACCCATTCTATATGCGTCTTGATCACTTTACTGGAATCTTTTAAAAGAGGAAGCATTTTGGAGAAAGCTTCAGAATGACATAGCCACAAGAAGCAGAAAGTCCACCAGCCAATGACTTTTGGAGATAAAGAAAAACGCCTCCTGGGGAGCTTCATGAAACAAGAAGGCCGAGGAGAGAGCTAGCAGACTTTGCAATGTTTTCCAGTCGAGAGAGAAACCCTGAATGTCATTGACCTTCTTGAACCAAGGTATCTTTCCCTGGATGCCTTAGATTAGACATTTCTGTAGACATGTTTTAATTGGGACATTTTCGTGGCCTTAGAAACTATAAACTAGCAACTTATTAAATTCCCCTTTTTGAAAGCCATTCCATTTTTGGTATATTGCATTCTGGCAGCTGGCAAACTAGAACAGATTTTGGTACCAGGAGTAGGGTGCTACTGCAGTTTGCAATTACCAAACATGTTGGAACAGTTTTTAAATGGATAAAGGGAAGATTCTGGTGAAGTTGTGAGGAACTTGCTAGAGAAGGCCTAGAATGCTTTGAAGAGACTGTTGGTAGAAATGTGGACTCTAAAGATACCTCTGATGATGCTCTAGACAGATATGAGGTGCGTGCTATTGCAGACTGGAAAGAAGGTGATCCTTGTTTTAAAATAGCAGATAATCTGGCAAAATTGACTAGTGGCTTTGGCTGCAAGGCATATTTTAAAGGTCATGAACTTGGATATTTAGCAGAAGAGATTTCTAAATTAAATGTTGAAAGTGCAGCCTATAGTGAAATGTGACAGGAAAGAGATAGGCTGAGAACTGAATTCTTAGGTACAAAAAAAAGAAAAAAAATGATGTTCTGGAAAATTCTGGGCTTCCAGGAAAGGAGGGAAACTCCAGAGAATAGTGCCCTACATGAGAATTTAACCAAATGGGGAATGAGTTAGCCATTTCAGAGAAATCCAGGATTGGATGTGGAGTTATCCAGGAAAGATTTGTGGAAATTCCTTTTGTCTGATGGGCATGATCTGAGGCTACTGCATAGGAAGCCAATGACAGTGTTGTGGGATCTGTATAAAGAGAACCACTGCCAGTTGGGACTGAGAGGTATAGAGAAGGGACACATTGGAGAAAAAATAACTTCAGAAGCAAAGCCATGCAGGCTGGGATCTGAAGTCAAGAAGCCTTTGGCCAGGAGAGCAGAACTACCCAAGCACATGGAGACAGTGAGTTTGCCCCAAAGCCAGAGGATGGGCCTTCCACCTCATTGCAGTGGAAGAATCATGCCACCTCAGACCTTGGAGAAGGTGAAGCTCATTCCTTGGAGTTTGGGGAGAGCCTGGCTGCCACCACATGGAGGGGTTGATCATGTGCCCCAGAGATGGCAGAAAGTCTGGGTGTGCCCCAATGCTTGGAGAGGGTGGAGCTGAGAAAAAGGTGGTCTCCCCAATATCCACTAAGGTTGCATTCGGAGAGAAGTGGGCCACTGCGTAAGCCCTTGGAGAGCATGGGACTGCTGCTTTCTAAAGCCCCGAAGATAAATGACTCTCAGACTTGGACATCTAATGGACTTTGCCCTGCAGGTTTTTGAAACTGCTTGGGTCCAGTGACTCCTGTGTTCCTTCCTCCCTATGGAAATGGGCATATGTATCCCATGACTGTTCATCCCTTGTGTGTTGGCAGCAAATGTTCTGCGTTTCACAGGTCCAGAGCCAATGGAGAAAATTTTGCCTTAGGGCTATGTTATGTCCATGCAGATGTGACTCAATAAAGTGTGGGTATTAAACTTGATTAGATGGAGACATGTCTTTCACCCATTCTAGCTGGTTCTTGGTTAGTTTACTGGAATTCTATAAATGAGGAGATTCTGAGAGAGCAGAGAATGACAACAACCACGAGAAAGCCACAGCAGAATGCAACAGAACCACAAAGCAGAGAGTACACTAGCCAATGACTTTTGGAGATAAAGAAGGGAAACACCTCCCAGGGAGATTCATGAAACAAGAAGCCGGAAGAGAAAGCTAGCAGACTTTGCCACGTGCCCTTCCAGCCTAGAGAGAGACCCTGAACATCATCTACCTTCTTGAACCAAGGTATCTTTCCCTGGATGCCTTAGATTGGACATTTCTATAGACTTGTTGTAATTGAGATATTTTCTTGGCCTTAGAACTGTAAACTAGCAACTTATTAAATTCCCCTTTTTAAGAGCCATTCCATTTCTGGTATATTGCAATCTGGCGGCTAGCAAAGTACAATAATCTTCTAACAGCTTCCCAGGGATACTCTCTGTTGGACTTTCACTTTGCTTATCAAGGACTCCAGTTATCCACATTAAAGTGCAACATCATTCTATTGGGCCACACCATAACTGAAGTAACATCCTCAAGAGAACTTACTTACAATGGGTCTACATTCACAGGACCAGAGTTTGGGGAACAAAAACACCTTCTGTCATGATTCAATCTCACACAGGGGCTAAGTTTCATTTTCCTCATCTAGATATGAAATTTTTACAACACCAGTTATTGGAAGGTCTGTTGTATTCCCATTTCCCTGCATGGTTGTATTTTTCATAAAAACAACTGCCTATATGTACATAGGAGCCCTCTCTTTGATTCCATTGTTTTATCTATTTCTACGAATTCCACACTGCAGCTACATAATGAGTTCTGATATCTAGTAGAACAAATCATCTTATCTTTTTCTTCTTCAAGGGTGACTTGGCTCTTTTTGAGACTATATGTACTTTAAAATAACCCTACAGTTAAATAAATAAATTTAAAAAAGAACACACAAAAATAAAAAATAAAAAAAAAACAGTTGAATATTTCACTGGGATTCCTTTGAGTCTTAGTTTGGGAAGAATGGACATCTCTACAATACTGAGTCCTCTAATCCATGAAATGGTTTATCTAATTCTTTAAAAATCACTTTAATAATGCTTTATAGTTTTCTGTGTGAAGGTTTTTCTGATCCTAAATTTTTCCCTAGGGATTTGTTATCTTTGAAGCTTTTAAAAATTATACCCTTAAAAATCATATTTAAGTTTTTGCTATTCATTTATAAGATTAAATTGACTGTTTTATGAACCATACACCCAGCAACATAGCTAAATTTGTTTCTTAATTGTATTAATTTAGCTGCAGATTCTTTTGGTTTTTCAAAGATATACAATCAAATATATTTACAGAAATAATATTTTTCCTTCATAATTGTGTGTATTTTACTCCTTTTCCTTTCTTACCAAACTGACTAAATATCTAGAAAAATGTGGAATAGTTATTGTCTTGTTTGTGACTGAACCTGGAACAATGTAAATGTTTCCCTGTTAAGTAGGAAGTTCACTAAAGATTTTTCTGCAGAACAATTAAAGAACGTCTCTTCAATTCCTAGAACACTAAGAGATATTATCTTCTATGAATGTATATTAAATTTTATCAAATGCTTTTTCAAATGATTAATCTCTTATCCTATTAATGTCATAAATTACATTGACTAATGTTCAAATGTGCCATCCTTGCACTTCTGAACTAAACACAACATGAATATTTATATATAAATACATAGTTTGCTAATATTTTGCTTAAGAATTTTGCATTTGCATTCATGAGAAGAATTTCAAGTCTCGGTTTCTAGATTACACTTGCCAATAAAATGAGCTCTGTAGTGCCCACTGTTATGGAAGATATTGTGCAAGGTTAACATAAATTTCATTTAAAAAATTTGGCAGAATCAACCTGTGACAGTAAGTGCCCTGGAGTTGTTTTTATGTGAAATATATTAAATAAAATTAATTTCTCTGAAAATGAAATACCCATTTTATAGGAATGTGCCCACTTGATCTAAGTTCTCAAATACATGTGCAAAAAGTGATTCACAATGTTCTCTCATATTTTGTCTAGCTGATCTGAGAAATATACAAATTTGTTATACCTGTTGCTGTTTATTTGTGCCCCTCTCTTTATGTCTTCATCAATATCACTAGAGAATAATACAATTTATTATAATTTCAATGCTCCAATCTTTAGCATCTTAATCTGCTCAATTATAGATTATTATTAAATTTTTGCTCTAAGCATTTTAATTCCTTCTTTACAATATTATTCTGTTCTTTTGGTTATTCCTTTTATAAATTTTTGAGCTGTATGCTTAGTGTATTCATTTTCAGTGTATGAACATTTAAAGTTATGTTTTGAAGGCTATGTATTTCCATCTAAACATGAAAAGTTGTATCTCAGGAGCTTTGCCTTGTTATCATTTCACTTCTTCTGGTTCAAACAATTTTTTCTAATGTACATGATGTGGTGGATTTGACCTATATTTACCTTAAAAAAATATGTCCTTAAACTTAATCCATCCCTGTGGGTATGACACCTTTCTAAGAAGTTTTTTTATTTTTTAAAAATATAACAACATACAAACACATTCTTACCATATGATCATTTCATTCTTGGTATATAATCAATATCTCACCGTATCATCACATAGTTGTATATTCATCACCATGATCATTTCTTAGAACATTTGCACCAATTCAGAAAATGAAATAAAAAGAAAAAAATAAAAAACTCTAAGAAATTCTTTCGATGAGGTTGTTTCAGCTAAGTTGTGGCTATCTCAGTCAGGAAGCCCCAAATTTCTTATTGATTATGTAAAGAATTACTTTTTGTGTTTATCTGGTTTCCTTCTTTATACTTTCATGCTCTTCCAAAATTTTCTGAAAGCATGTTTCTTCATCATATCTCTCAATATCATGACTTAGGTCTCTAAGATTTACTTTAAATTAAACTTAGAGAAAATAGGGATTATTTCCAGCTCTCATCCATGGATTCCCACAGGCATGAGACGGGTAGGCTATAATGTCCTGTACATTCCTTTAATCAATGTTCCAAGATATCTTGTATACACAGATTTAGTGTTTGACATTCAAAGGAAGGCCACAATCAATAACTTAGTGTTATTAGAAATACTTAGTAATCAATATGGCATGAACACTTAAAAATTCATCTCAATACAGGTGTGCATAAATAGTTGGCAGATACTAATGGTGTCATTCCTATCAGAAATGGATTCTTTTCTAAAAGATGAAAACCAGTGTTTCATAATCTTTCCTGGATTAATTCTTCAACCTTTACATCTTTAGATATTTTAAAATATCTCTGAGTGCAATGGTCATCTATATGTTTATTTCCTTCCACACTCTGTTTTCCTATTCCCTGAAATGTCGAGGACATTCAGAGCTATTTGGCAGAAGCCTACTATCTGAGATGAAAACAGATGTATTGGACTATGCCCCTAACATGCTACATAAATGCTTTTGGTAGCTGAGGTCCTAGATTCAGACACTTGCTCTCCAAATCGAATTTCTGCTAAAAGGCAAATGGTGTAGGCTACCCTAGAGGTCATACAGTAGCCTCACTGGCTCTTGGGGACATTCCAGTATCTGTTAAACCAGCAGCATCAAACAATGATCATTTATCCAAAGCAACCATCTTCCCCAGCACCTTTCTGAAAGCATTCTTCATGTCCTTATTCCTGAGGGTGAAAATGAGAGGGCTGAGGAAAGGGGTAAGGACAGTGTAAGGGATAGCTATGAGTGTGTCATCTCCTCCCAAGGCTTCTGGCTTCAGGTAGACGATAGCTGGAAAACCAAAATGGATGATGACCACTGTGAGGTGAGAGGCACAGGTGGAAAATGCCTTCTGCTTGCCCTCAGCTGAAGGGATCCTGAGGACAGTGGAAAGAATGAAGATGTAAGTGAGGATGATGAGCATAAAGGTACCCAGCAAACCTGACACTGCAAGCATTGTTACAATGAGTTCTGTGAAGTCTCTGTCTAGACAGGACAACTTCACAATTGCCCTGATATGGCAGAAAAAGTGTTTCACAAGGTTAGGGTTACAGAAATGGCCTCTGAATATCAGTGAAGTCTGTATCAGAGAGACAAAAAAGCCTCCGGCCCAAGCAGAGGCCACAAGTTGTCCACATACGATGTTGGTCATAAGCAAAGGATACCTAAGAGGGTTGCAGATGGCCAGGAAACGATCATACCCCATCAATGTGAGAATGACACAGTTGGTGCCACCAAGTCCCAAGAAGAAGCACATCTGCAAGCCACAGCCTACAACTGAAATGCTTTTGTCCATGGTCAGAAGATCTGCCAGCATCTTGGGAATGATGGTCATAGTGTAGCAGGTCTCAGAGAATGAGAGTGCGCTGAGAAAGAGGTACATAGGGGTGTGGAGGGCTCTGTCCACCCAAGTTAGACCCATGATGGCCATATTACCCATGAGGGTGAAAAGGTAGAGGCAAAGGAAGGCCACAAAGATGAATGTCTGTATATCTGGGTAAACAGAAAAGCCAACAAGGATGAATTCCTTCAAGATTGTCTGGTTGATCCACATTGTTTGAACGTCTGAAATCTGAAAGAAACAACAGATGAGTATTTCTAGAGTTATAAAATCACCAATTGCTGTTTGAATAAGACAAGGAAAAAGAGTGTCCAAATACCAGGTGTTTTTTTTTTTTTTTTCATTTAGTTTAGCAAAGCACCATGTTTATAAAGGTCACTTCCTTTCTCATTCATTTGTTTATTCAGCAACCAATTACTAATCACCAAATATATATCATGAAGGCCTGTTCTGGCCAATATTTTAAATGATTTTTTTGGCTTATTATACAATATAGGAAATACACCTGAGTTGAGGTCTAGATAAATGAGAGTCTGTTACATTAAGTAAGCCAGATATATCTCATTTCCTAAACACTGGAAAACTATGGAGTTGGGATTCAACACAGCAACTTTCCCACAGAGCACAGTTTGGGTGATGTTAAGTGTTAATTTCCTAGTCATTTTAATACTCAGTTGGGACAAAGGATTACAATTGTTGGAGCTGCCCAAAGCCACTACTTTTCTGAGGGAAGACATTAAGTTCCTGAAATATTAAAGGAATGTAAAGAAGAATATACTCCATTACTCCTACTTTCAGAGAAAGGAAGAATAATATAATACCTCAGCAACCTCAGGACTAATACTGATTAGGGTATATGGATGATGTCACTAGCACATTTACGCAAGCATAGTGAAGAAAGCAATTGACATTTTGCACATTTTTTCAATTCCAAGCTTATTGTACTATAAACTGACTGCATGAAAAATAATACATCTGATTTAATCTTCATCATTTTATGGCTTATACAATTACTCTATTCCTTGTTCTTATGTTTAACACATTCAGTCAGGCATATATGACATCGAGCTGTAGTTTACTGCCTCACATGCCAAGATATTAAATGACTTGTATGAATATTTTTCTACATTTTTGCCATACTTTTTCAAATTTTTTGTTAATTTTGTGCTTCACAGTATGACCGAGAATTGCATACGATTGCCAAGAAGTCTGTAGAATATCTTTGATTGTTTTACTTATTTTAGAAATAAGATAATTATAGTAGGAAGTGTCAAATTTGAAACTAGAACCAAACTGCTTTGACTTTAATTTTAGAGTCATTCCATTTGTTAAAGTTTCCTTCTTAAAGAAAGAGACTATGGTGTCAGATATTTCTGTGTTTCCCATTGCAGCAACGTAGAGTACTGGAAGAAGGTAATAATGTCCAATAAATATTGGGTGGATGAGGTAATCATAAAAAATAATGCTTAATCTATAAACGATTTATATTTTACTTTGTTATTCAGCACTCAGAGCATGTGATACTTAGGTGTTAGAGATGGACAGCTTTTGTACTCTAATTAGTTTGGGTTCTGGCTGAAATTACGCATTCCCACAGCTGAATCTAGCTTGTCACTGGGAGCCAGAAGCAGAAGGGAGGAAATGCTCTAAATTATAAATGGTTTCATAAATGTTTCAAAATGTATATGGGCTTTACCTCATAAGTCCACTTAGAATATTTTGGCTTCTTAGATCTGATAGGTGAGACACTGATTAATAGCCTAATACTTCTGACCTCATATTTCCTTTTCTATCAACCCATCTCTTCTAATTTCCCTCTCACTGTCTCCATACATTCCTATGTGTGAATAATCATCTCCTAATGAGAGGAGTAAAATAATTCTCTGTCCTTTTGTCTAAATGTATGTTTGGGGGACAATGTTGAACATCCCCATGAGAAATTTTAGTATGTCTCTTTCACATTTAAATCCACACTTGCACATCATTGCTCCTCTTTCTGCTACAATTAGCCTTCTGCTGCCATCCTAGATTGTTTCAGATGAGATCCTCTCCCTCTTGAAAAAACTAGGGCTCCATACACTTCCCTCTTGCTTTTCCCTTTTCTCCTGCCATTGTGAAAAATTCCCCCCATCACACACTAAAGCTTTTAAGATTTCTTGACTCTTCACAAACATTCTATAAGAAAGATTTTATGTGGCTTCTAGAACTGAAATATTAACTAACTACCCTGAGAGGGAAGTAAAAGAATATATTGTTCAAGTGAGAACTAGGACTTAGTCTCCTAAGTACAATCTCGAGCTTTTGCTAGCATACTACCTGCAGACGAGTCTGATTTCACAGAACATGCACCATCCCCTCCAACACAGTTCTGATGGGATTTCATAGGCAGTATAAAAAATATGAAAGATTTGGGAAATGCAAAGATCTGGCAGTACAAATTTGAAGAATTTTTTTACTTACACAGGTTTTTCCTTAATTATACTTAAATATCCAGTTATACTTAAATAATCAGCAGTTGAGTGCAAATGTCAGAATCCTGCTTTCTTCTGGTGCGCTTTGAACTTTGTGTGTGTATGGAGGGGTTACACCTAACCACCCTCCACTATCTCTAGAGCTGTCCTTTATAACCAAATGGGTCATACTTAAAAATACACACCCACAAACATCAAAGAGAGATGAGGATTTGATTTGAAGAAAGTATATATTATTAATCCAATTATACCTTTTGTATAACAACAATTTATTATGAGTAGAAGGCACCCAGATTGTTCAGAATATTTTCCTACCTTGTGTATTTTGTCAGGGCTCCAAAGCCAGTTCACTGTCATGGTTATATTTTTCCAAAATACAATCTTCAATTTGTTAGAAGCACGCTTCATTCTCCAGTCAAATGAGGTAAGATTGACTTGCTATGAAAGCACTGGACTAAAAGTCTGAATTCTTAGTTTTTTTCCATTAGTTTAGTGACAGTGAGAAAGTTCCTAAATTTTCTGGACCTGAGTTTCCCCAGCAGGAAAGTGAGAAAAAAGTTCTGAGTTTATACAAACTTCAGTTTTCTATGACTCTAGAGTTCTATGGCATGATTTGTGAGTCTGGGCCTTAAGCGCTGTGATTAGGCCCCGCCACTCACTAAATAACAATGGTTTATAGCATTTCCTAGTACCAGTTTAGATTTATTGTCTTTTTTTTCTGTCATCAGGGCTTGATGTTACTCAGCTCTAGAGGTTTGCCTCTGGTTATGAGACCCTATGGGATTTCTCTTTCCTTCTCTTCAGAGGGAGAAGAGAACTTTCTCACCCAAGTTTGTAATTTGTTCTCATTAGTTGCAGGGCTCTATGGAACAGGTGACTTGTGAAACCATTCCAGGAATCTTTGGGGATTTCAAACTTTCAGAGTTATCCTGCCCATAAATAAAACTACAGGCTGCTTCATAACTTTTGTTTTGGCAATGATAATGTAACAATGTTTTAGGTAAACACTGGGTTAAATATAATAGACTGCTCTTCTTGTGAATTTCTTAAGTCATAATTTAAATTTTGAACAAAAAATTGTGACAACTAGTGTTGTGGTACTAAATGTACGTAAAGAAAACAGTTGAGATAATTATGTTTAAAAAGTGGAAAGACAAAGATGTCTAAATGAAAGTAAATTTTCAATAGTTCACTTAAAGTAACAAAATGTCTATATCAGTAGGCTGTAACAAGTTATATATGTATATTGAAATATATATGGTAACCACAAAGATAAAATATATACTCTAAATTAGTATAAATAAAATGAGATGCTTTCTCAAAGTATGTTAAAGAAACTCTTTCAGGAAAGCAACAACAAAAAATTAGAGTACTGAGAAATAGGAACTGAACAGAAAATAAATAATAAAATGACACATTTAAGCACTAACATATCAATAATTACCTTAAATGTAAAAGGTCTAAGTATACCAGTAAAGAGATAGTAATTGGCAGAGTAAATAAAAAACTTGACATAACTATACACTATCTACAAGAAACTCAGTGTAAGCACAACAAAATAGCTTGAATGCAAAACATATATATATATATATATATATAAATAAAGATTAAGAGATCTATCATGGTAACTGTGCTAGTTTGAAAGTGTCATGTACCCCACAAAAACCATGTTCTTTTCTTTGATCCAGTCTTAAGGGGACAGCTCTGTTTCTTTTAATCCTGATTCAATATAGTGGGGTGGAAACATTGGATTGTTTCCAAGAGATTGACCCACTCAATTGCGGGTGTGACTTTTGATTGGATTACTTCCATAGAGATGTGATACAATTGATTGTGGGTATGGCTTTTTGATTAGATGGAGATGAGACTCCATCCATTTAAGCCAGGTTTGATTAGATTACTGGGGTCCTTTAAAAGGGGAGACATTTTGGAGAAAACACAGTTGCTTCAGTGCTGACAGTGGACACAGACATTTAGAGATGCTTGGACTGTTGACAGAGAGAGCAGATGCCTAGAAATGAATGTTTGGAGATACAAAGCCTAGCAAATGTGCCTTCCCATGAGATTCTAGGCAAACCAGAACCCAGAGTTGTGTCCCAGAGGAACAAAGTGAAGGCCCAGAGTTGCTTAGAGAGGAAACCTCTGGCATCAGAAGCCAGAAGGAACAAAACTAGGAGCAAGGACTAGCAGATGCCAGCCATATACCTTCCCATGTGACAGGCATTGGCCTTTCTTGAGTCAAGGTATCTTTCTCTAGATCCTTTAGTTTGGACATTTTTATGACTTTAGGATTGTAAACTTGTAACTTAATCTATTCCCTTTTTAAAAGCCACACCATTTCTGGTATATTTGCATTCTGGCAGCTTTAGCAAACTAAAACAAAGTAACATTAAAATTTTTCAAGTTAAGAAGTGGTTATATTAAGATAAGAAAAAGCAGACTTCATAGCAAAGAAAATCACTAGATACAAAGAAAACTATAACATAATAATGAAAGAATCAATCAACCGAGATGATATAACACTCCTAATGTGCATGCATCAAACAACAGGGTCTTAAAATACATGAAACAAGAACTGATAGAGCTAAAAGAGGACACAGAAAGATCCATTTTTATAGATAGGGACTTCAATTCCCCACTATCAGAAGCCAATAATCCTACTACACAGAAAATTAACAAAGATATAGAACAATTGAACAAAATCCTTATTCAGTAGGGTATAATTGATATCATTTACATTTATAGAAAACCCTACAAAACAGAATTGGAGAATATACCTTGTTTTTTTAGTGTAGATGGATCATTCACCAATGTAAATAATATCCTAGCTTATAAAGCAAATCTCAGCTAATTAAAAGAAATTGAAATCATGTGGCATATGTTCTCCAATAATAATAATAAGCTCAATTCAAAATCAATAACAAAAGAGATCAGAAAAATTTTAAATATGAAAATTAACTAACACACTGCTAAATATACATAGGTCAAAGAAGAAGTCTCAAAGTTAGTAAAAATACATATAAATCTGCATGAAAATGAAATTTCAACATATGAATATCTTTGGGTCACAGTTGAGGTCATTTATAGCACTGGTAACATTAGGAAAGAGAAAAGTTCTCATAAAATAATTTAAATTCTTTAACTGAAGGATTTAGAAAAAGAAAATATAAATACCCTTAATTTTGCCTATAGGCTTATTCTAATCTCTAAGAAAATCCAATCAGGGAGGGATAGCAGAGTATGAAGCTCTAGGCATCAGTCCCTCCATCAAAACAAATATTGACCTGGCAGGAGCTGTTTGAATAAACCATTTTGGAACTCTCCCTAATGGACCACTGTGCAGCATCCAGGGAAAAGCTGGAAGAAGAGGCTGGTAAATTGTGGTAAATATAACTGAATTTCATCCTCTGTGTGGTGGCAATCATCCCTATCTCTCATCCACATGGCAGGCAAAAATGGGAACTACAGTCTAAGATTTTTGTGCAGCACTTCAGTCCCAGAGTGAGCTATAAGAACTGGATCTTTCAGTTTGTAGTCTGATCACTGATCACTGCTTTGGATCAGCTACTTCAGATCACTGCAGGGTCAGCACTAATAACAGCCATTGTTCCAACCCCCTACAAGGAAAAATGGCAGGTGATTCTTAGAGCAATACTTAACATTTTTCTTCATTTGACACTTTCTATTCTCCATCTGGGAGCAAAAAATTTAAGAAAAGTCTCATGTTGACAGCTCCAGCCCTCAACCACAATAAATCCTCCAATCCTAGAGGAATGGGAGAACTAGAGCATGAGAGTCACAATATCATAATATTCATACTGTCCAATCCTCACCAAAAAGTTACAACACATACAAAGAAACAGGAAATGATGGCCCAGTCACAGGAAAAGAAGAATTAGCTAGAAATAATCTCTGAAAAGCTCATACTTTGAATATACTAAAGATTTTAAATAAATTGTCTTAAATAACTTCAATAAGCTAAAGAAATTCCTATACAAAGAACTAGAGTAAATTAGGAAAACATTGTCTGAATGAAATAAATAGTAGGAAACTATAATAAGGAACAAAACAAATTTTAGAGCTGCAAAGTACAGTAATTGAAATGAAAAACTGAATCCATTAGATGGATTTAACCACAGATTTGAACAGGCAGAAAAAAGAATCAGTGAACATGAAGATTAGACAATAGAAATTATCCACTGTGAGGAGCAGGGAAAAAATGAAGAGAAATGAATGGAGTCTGATGGACCTGGGGCACACCATCAAGCCTACCAGTATACACGATATTGGTTCCCAGGAGGACAGGAAAGAGAGAAAGGGGCAGAAAAAGTATTTGAAGAAATAATGGCTGAAAACTTTCCCAGTCTGATGAAAGGCATGAATATGCATATCAAAAAAACCTCAGTGAACTCCAAGCAAGGTAGAGTAAGAGATCTACACCAAGATACATTATAGCAAAATTGGCAAAATACAAAGATAAAGGAAGTATTTTGAAAACAGTAAGAGAGAAACAACTATTTATATGCAAGGAATCCCCAATAAGTGTAATAGCATATTTCTCATCAGAAACCATTGAAGCCAAAAGACAGTGGCATGGCATATTTAAAGTCTTTAAAGAAAAAAAAACAATTTCAAGAGAGAATTATATACCCACCAAAATTATTTTTAAAAAATGAAGTAGTTAAGACATTTACAGATAAATATCATGGATAGAGCTCATTACCACAAGATCTGCCCCTACAAGTAATTCTAAAATGAGTATTTCATGCAGAAATAAAAGGACACTAGACAGTAACTTGAATCCATAAGAAATAATAAAAACCATTGGTAAAGGTAACTGCATCAATAAAATAAAATCCTCTATTATTTTGATTTTGATTTGTAGCTGATTTTTACCTACATGTGAATTAACAGACAAATGGGTAAAATAACATTATAAATCTGTGGTAACAGGAAGACTGTAAAAAGACAAAATCTAAGATAATAACCAATTTGCCAATATAATGGGCAAAGGATGGGAATATATAGGAGTTTGTATACTACTGAAACTAGGAGGATGCTAGCTAAACTGGGTTGTTATTAGTTTAAGATGTTCATTGTATTTACAAAGGTAACCAGTAAGAAAATAACTGAAAACTATAGATGAAAGGACAGAAGAAGGGAATCAAAATCGTTCACCATAAAAAGCAACTAATCACACAAAAAAGCAGTAATGGAGTAACTGGAGAACAAATAAAAAAACCCACAAGATATACAGAAAAAATAGTCAAATAGCAGAAAATAATCAGTTTCTTATCACTTATTACTTTATATGCCAATGGATTAAAAGCCCCTATCTAAAGACAGAGATTGGCAGATTGGAAGAGCAAGCATAATTCATCTATATTCTATCTATAAGAGATCATTGTAGTCCCAGAGACAGAAAGAGTTTGAAAGTAAAATTGTGGAAAGTTATATTCCAGGCAAACAGTAATTAAAAGAGAGCAAGAGTAGTTATATTATTCTCAGAAATAGATTTTAAGTAAAAAAAGATTACAAAAGACAAAGAAGGATATTGTATACTGATGAAAGTCTCAGTCCAGTAAGAAGATAGAATGATTATAAACATATGTGCACCTCATAACAAAGCCCCAAAATTGGGATGAATAGATAATTCTACAGTAATAATAACTGGG
>PVIY010039209.1:0-23293 GCA_004026745.1 Myrmecophaga tridactyla
GAGCCAGAAACTTCTTTTTCTCTGAGGATCTTTACAACTTGGCAAGTGTGCTGGTTAGAACTGTTATACCCCAAAAATCCATTCTTGTAGGTGTTGACTTATTGTTGGGTGGGACCTTTTGGTCAGGTTAGTTCCCTGGAGATATTACCCAGTCCATTTAAGGTGGGTCTTAATCCCCTTATTAGAGTCCTCTAAGAGAGCTCACGGAGAGAGAGAGAGTTTAGAAAGAAAATGCTGTGGGAGAAGCTAAGAAAGAAAATGCCCCCGGAGAGGCAAGAAGGACCCACAGGAGTGAAAGAGCTATTTTTGAAACCATAGCCCAGGACAGAAGGACCAGCAGACGTTGCCAAATGCCTTCCTATGTGACAGAGGCGCACCAGATGCCAGCAGCCTTTCCTCCAAGAAGGTATCTCCCTCTTGATATCTTAATTTGGACATTTTCATGGCCTTAGAATGGTAAATGTGTAATCTAACAAGCCCCCATTGAAAAAGCCAACCCATTTCTAGAGTATTGTATTCTAGCAGCTTTAGCAAACCAAAACTACAAGGTTCATAGAATATTAGAAATTTAGTGTTGGAAGGGGTCCTTCAGACCATTTAGTCTCATACATGTTAGATGATCTGGTCCGTCCTAAAATCACTTCCAGTCAAATAATCTCTAGACCCAAGTGTCCAAGGGATTGGACAGTCTACTGTGAATTAAAGTGGACTTCACACACTACATTAGAAGGGCAGTTCTATTTAGAGGCAGGAACTGACTTGGTGGCCTACCATTATGGTTTTCCTGGGTGTTCTGAAGATTTGGGACTTTAAGAAATAAGTTTGTCCACTCCCTCCCCATCCCCCCACCCCGCCCCCAGCCTTCTATTGTCAACTCTCAGAGCCCTCAGGAACCAGATCTGGAAGCAGTGCAAGCTCCCTCTACAACACTTCCTTGCCCTCCTTGTCTCTTCCCAGGAACAAAGAGGACCTGAATTCCATCTGAGGTTGATCTTACCTCAGTGTAAGATGCAGCCTCATGGATCCCTGGGATTTGCTCTGGGTGGCAGTGGCTTTTCGTTCAGTCTTTTGGGGACAGGGAAAGTTGGGCTTGAGTTGGCCACTTGTTCGGTAGGTGGGAGAAAAGGGGTCAGGATAAAAATACTGACTCCAGAGAACTTTTGGAAAGACCCAGTGGAATTTTCTCCCAAGGAGTCAAAGCTTTCCTTCTCTGGAGAAAATCTGGTCTGCATTCTGCCCCATTCATTAACTCCACCCTGGCCCAGTATTTATGGGCACTCAGAGGGACCAGAGCAACTTTCAAGAGGACGCACGTCCTGATTTTCAGCCCGAGCAGCAGAAGCACCTGCAGCCAGTGCCCTCCGGGTGGAGACAGAACCCTGGCGATGCCAGCAGCTGAGGCTTCCACTCCAGAATCCCCACGCTTGGTTCCTGGCTATGTGGGCTCCTGCCTTGGAAACGAATGCCAAGGCTACCAGTTCCCCTCCCATCCCAGCCTTGAGCTTGCCCCACTCACAATTTACATTTTTACGCAGTACGGAGTTCCAGGAGCTGATGCCTAAGCCTTACATCATCTGACTTCCTGATTGTCTGGAGGGTAGGTCTCACTGTCCCCTCATCCCGGTTTCCTAGTTGAGGACATGGGACTTCAGAGAGGTTTTGAGATATACTGCAAGTCATTCAGTGCAGATGCAGAGCTGGCCTCAAACCCAGGTCCTCTGAACTCTGAGTCCCGTGTTCTTTCTGCCAATCGCTGTGTCCCCTTCCTCAGGACATTCTCAGCACAGCCGCCACCAAGCTATTTTGAATCAAAGCAAAGCCTGAGTGCCTGATCCCATGGGTCCATCTCCTGCACCCCAAGGATGCCCAGCTGGTCTCCAAAATGCCTCCAGGCCCCAAGGCCAGAGCCCAGCCTGCCTCATGGGACATGAGGACACTAATGCACAGGCAGGGCTAGCCACGGGCCTGGGCACAGCTTTTACCCCTGGACAGAGGACAGGGAGCACACGACCGCATGGTGAGTATGAGCGGTGGGGGGTGGGGGTGGGGGTGGGGGCATGGCTAAGGTTTTCACTTTGGTCTGCCCCGGAAAAGCCTACTGAGAATGAAGGAAAGGCTCAGATGCCCAAATTTCCAGCAAATTCTGAGCAACTATGCAAATGATGCAGATGGAGGGGAGAGGGGTTTTGAGTCAACACCGGGAGGACTTCCTTCCTTGTGGCAGGAGTGCAAGCAGTGGGAACACAGGGCTAGAGGCATTGTCACCTGGGGAGCCAAGAGCCAGGAAGGGCGTCTCCTCAACAGGCAACACGGCAGAGAGGAAAGAGCAGAGAAGGTGGAACTAGAAGTTTTGGGTTTAAACCCCAACTTCTCCATCTACCAGCAGCGAAGTCCCAGTCCCAGTTTTCTCATCTATAAAACAAGGCCAGCACTCACTACCTCACGAGAGTGGTGAAGGCCCAATAAAAATGTTTTATAAGGAGAAGATCCTTCCATTGCTGAGCTGGTGTGTGATATGCTCTCCCACTCCCACAAAGATACAGAAGAAAAAAGAGAGCCTTCTCTTGGGTCTCAGAGTAAGCGTGGTTGATGGAAACCTTTTCACATTGTTGCCTTGCCACAGGGGCTCAGCCAGCGTGATGGGTTGGGGAGCCACGAACCCCACCCTCCCCCGGATGATGCAGGGAAATGGGGTGCAACCAGCCTGTGTACAGTTTGGAGCAGCTGAAAGCAGCACGGCTTTGGTATTAATGTAGTCGGTAAATAAATAAAGGAGGGCTTAAGCTTAGTGTACAGCAATCAGTTTAGAACTACAGGGTAATTAGCGCTGCAGGGGGCTGCAGGGCTGCAGAGTCAGGTTTAAATGAGCGAGTTCACTTTCACTGAAGCACCCCCCGGGGAGCAGAAAACACAGCCCAGGGAGGAGCTCGCCTGCCTGGCAGCCCACAAGGGGCAGGGGCTGGGAGCGGGATGCTGAGGCTGGGCCCAGAACCACAGACGAGGCTGTGGGATGGACCCCTACCACCGCGGAGAGCCAGGTGTCTTCATGCACACACAGCCCCCAGGGTGCCCAGGGTCCCTGCCTGGGAGGTGCCACTGTCCTGTGCCTGCCACTCCTTCCTCTTGCACATGGCACCTGGCAAATTATTTAGTTAAGGAGCCTCTGTGAACTCATACAGGCACACGTGTGGGGAAGCAGGAGTGCCTCATCTGAGGCCTCTCTGCAGCTTCTGACACGCGTGCACACGCGTGTGCTAATACCATGTGGAGGTGCATGGGGGATGGGAGATGCAGACCTGCAGATCTGGTTTCAGGCATCTCTGGTACCCAGCAACCTCAGCCCAGAGTGCTGACTGTCCCCCTCTCTTCCCTTCCTTTTCTTTCAACCATTTATTTCACAAAGATTTATCATGTGTCTGCCATGGGCCAGGCAGTAGCAGGCACTGGGGATACGAGGATCTACAAAATTCAGTTCCTGCCCTCAAGGAACCTGGAGTCTGGTAATGGTGCCAGTTAAGAAAACAGGTGACTGGAATATGCTATGATATTTGCTACGACAGAGGCTCTGCCCTAGAGGGGAGCAAATTCAGCCTCAGGTGGCTAGAGGTTTCCCGGGAGGGGTAATGTCTGAGCTGACACCACCCGAATCAGAAGCTGTGATGACCAGACAAGGAGGTGGTGACTGTGCATGCCTGAGTCCTTCCCAGGAGTAAAAACAAGTGTAAATGTCCAGGGGAAAAGGGAGCTTGGTGTGTTCTGGAAATCTTCCGCGGCCGGGTCCGGCATGAGCAGAGAGGAGGGGTGTGGCCAGGTGGCTTGGGGACAGCACCGAAATGAGACTGAGGTGGTGAGCAGGAGTTTGATCATTGAGGGTCCTGTGAGCCTTGTTAAGGAGCTTGAATTCCATCCTGAGAGTAATGAGGAGCCAACGGGGACTTTAATCAGAGCAGTGACAGGATGCTTTTTGCAATTTTGGAAAATCACAAGAACTGCAAAGCAGAGAACGGAAGAGAGGGAGGGCCTGCCTGGAGGCAGAGACTGTCCTGGGATGCTGGAGAAAGGGAGTGGTGGCGGGACCCAGTAGGAGACGGACCCAAGGGCTCCCCAGGAGGGAAGGCCCAGCAAGCAGTGGCCTTGGACGTGGCTCTACATTTCCCTCTTTTTACCTGCTGCAGGTCGCTTGAGTCTTTAGCAGGAGGAGAGTTGCTAAGGCTGGTTCTCTCTGACATCGCTGTCCCAAGCACCTACCTGAACGCAAGCAGCGCTGGATAAGAGTGCTGGGTGGGGGAGGGGAGGTCGCCCTGTGGCAAGCTCCCATTTAATGTCCCTAGTGGGATGTTAGCCCCTTGGATCCCATTTCCCCAGCCTTGGCCCCTTCCTCTGCTGTCTCTCCCCTCTTCTGACTGCAACAGAGTACCCTCAGGGCAAGACCTGTCCTGGGAGAGGTTGCCCACAACTGCCCGGGCTGGGGCAGAGGGCAGCTGCGGCCGGGCTGGCAGGAGGCGGGCAGCCAAGGCCGCCTGGCCCGGGGAGGGAGGGAGGGAGGCGGGTGAGTCAGGACCCAGAGTGTTCTCAGGCTAGCCAAGCCCGGGCCCCTTTCTCTCCATGAGATCATATCTGGGTCAAAGAGCATGTAAAGCTGGCAGACCCCGGCGGTCACACAAAGCCCATTCAGCCCAGCCCCTATTCACTCCCCTCCTCTCCCCCAGCGCCCGCGCCGCCACGACCCCAGCGCAGCGCCTAAGCCCCAGCTTTGATGTCCAAGAACAGAAAACGGCGATTAAATGTTGTTTTAAAGAGGGAGCGCTCACTGCCCTCCCATCTGTCAAGAGAAAGCTAAGGCCTGAGGGAGGGGCGGGGAGGGTGGGGGAGGGGAAGGAGGGTGGGGGAGGGGAGGGGAGCTTGGAGAGGGAGAATGTGGGCCTCTGGGGTTGGGGGAACCAGTGGGGGAAAGGGGAGAAGGAGGCGTGGGGTGGCCTGGGAGAGATGGAGGCAGAAGCCCAAAGCCCAAAACACATGAAGTTTTGGCCAAGTGTTGTTTTCCAAGTTGAGAAATAGAAGAAAGATAATGCGAGACAGACACAAAGGCAAAAGGAGACTCCAAGGGAAATGAGAGAGAGGGGAGAAAGAGAGAAGAGAAGGGAGAGGAGAGAGTAAAAGGAAGACAGAGGAACCAACTTTGGGAAGGTCTGGGAACCTGCCTGACTGGGTCAGTTGCTCTTTCAGGGAAGGTGGTCCAAGGAGGTTTGTACAGTTCCTGGTGGTTCTCAGCTCAGCAACCCGAGTCAGAAAGACCCCAGGCCTAGGCCCCTGGAGTCGAGGGACTGGAGTCCAGACCCCACCCAGAGCAGGAGGGTTAGGCAAAGAAAGAATCAGATCCTCCACACTGCCAGACCTCAATGCAGGACAGTGGTTCCCGGGGGCTCAGAGAATACTCGAAGCCAGCCTTTCTCAGTGACCCACCACAGTAACCACTGCCTGTGTCCTTGACTTGGTTAGGAAAGAGATTCCTTTGGCCAAGACAGTCAGTTCAGATGGTCCCAGGCAGAGGTAGTGGACCACCTTGTCCAGGATTGAGTGGAATTGGTTTTATAGCTAAAAAATATATATATATCAGGGTGATAGCTTGCATCCCCAGTAAGAGGAAAGAAAACAGGACTAAAAAAGGAGCCTTCACCAGAGACAGGAAGAGAAGGGAGGGAATTGCAGCGGTTGTTGTGGAAATCCTTTATCCTGCTATTGGAGGTGCTGGGCCTGAGGCCCCAACCCCCCGGGCCTGCTCCCCCCTGAGTATGGCCACCTGCCACAGTCTCTTTTCTCAGCAGGTCTGGGCTGCCATGGCCCAGGGGCCTTTAACTGGATGGAAGTTTCTTACTGAGGAATTCCTGAAGCTTGCTAGCTTCTAAGGGCAAGTTGGAAATGTCTATCTATAAATGTCTTTGGAGGCTCTGGGAAAAACGAACTTGATTTGTTATCAGGAGGTCTGGATACAAATTTTGACACTAGCCATGTGATTCTGAGCACGCTGTATAACATAAGCCCACTGATTCCTACTAAGTGGCTTTCTAGAATGGTCGCTCCATGGGAGCAGGGCTGTGTCCCTCCTGTTCCTTGTATTCCCAGTCCCTACAACTATAACTTGTCCGAGATCGGCATTCAATACCTATTGAATGAATGAAAGAATGCCTACTCTGTACATTATACCAAGGATCAAATGGTATTAATACATTTAACAGCATTTTAAAAACTATGAAACATTAGCAAAATATGTTGAGTGCCTTGTAAATGTCATGTCCAAGTGCCACGTATGTATGCCATGCAGAACTTTCTCTTCCCAGACAGAAACCTCACCTCCCTTACATTATCCCACCCAAGAAAAGGCAGAAGAGGCAAGGCATTTATTTTTTCTTTTAAAAAAAAAAAGACACTTTAAGCCAGAGACAACTGAATTAACTTTATTTTTCTCTTCTAACTGCAGATTCAAGGTATACAACTGAACATTGCTATTTTTCTTATGAGACTTATAAATAAAAATACAAAAAATGTTCACTACAAAAAAATCTACTGTTAGTAGGATGTAAAAAATATTCTCTTTGCTATAGAAGGCACAAACTTCACTTAGTGACACATGGAGAGAGAAAAAAACCTGCAGCAGTAAATTCATTTTTTCTTTCTTTTTTTTTTTTTTTTTTTTAAATCTTGTCAGAAACACTGAAAATTACAAAGAAACGCATCAATCTACACAGAACGAAGGCAGATGCGGAAAGCTGCAACCAGGACCGCACAACTTCGAGTGAACTGCTTCGGAACTAGAACAGATCGGACTGGCAAACACAACTGCAAGGGAACTGGGCTGAGGCCGGAGCAGGGGTCAAGAAGAAGGAAAGAGTGAGAGAGAGAAAGGAACAAACTGTGGGAACCAGAGAGGAGGGGAAGGAGGAAAGGAGGGAATGAGAGGGAGAGAGGGGAGAGAGAGAGAGAGAGATTTGTACAAAAAAGTAACCAGTAAAATTGAAGAAGAAACAAAAATTGGGCAACCTCCTATAATTAGGCTAAGAGGAGGCGCTGAGGTAGACATTAACTAGGACATCAATTAATTAAAAACACTATTCTGTAATACAGAGCAATCAGACTGGCACTTGTGCTGTCACAACATAAGACAAGCCACAAAAACAAACAAATAACAAAACAAAACATAATACCCAAACCAAAAGGCTTAGTTTTGCTTGGTCCAGTGGGGCAGCAGTGCCCTCAGTGCTATAATTTACATACATATATATATATATATTTATCTTTATATATATGGGGCGATGTCACGGTACACCACCACAGCTTCTTAACCTTACAAAGATCATGCATAACACTATGTGAACAAACACTATGATACACACCAGGACGCCGGGACCCTGTCTGCAAAGTGGGACGCTGACGACTCCGGGAGGCAGCAGCCGCGACAGGTCTGCGGGGCCTGGATCTCTCTCTCTTCACACCCTTTTCCCCTGACCCAGCCTTCCTGGTTTGTCTTGTACCCCTCCTGGCCATCTCTGCCCCCCCCTTTTTTTTTTTTGTCCTCCAACCATCAGTCCCGCCACATAGGGTCTGTCTGGCTTTTTTTTTCTCCCTTCTACTGAACTATCCAGGTTAAGTGCCGCCATTCGATTCAAGCCAGCAGAAGCTCCAGTAAAGAGGAGGTGAGATTGGAGGGGGGGAAAAGAAGACTGTAAAATAGGCCAAGGCAAAACCAACTCATGGAGTTTGATCTGCTTTTCTGTATTCCATCCTGGTGCTCCCAGCCTTCACCCTCGAGGGCTTGCCAGGAAATAAGCCACAAAACTTCCCCCCTGCTGCCCTTTGTGGACAGAGTCCTAAGGCCACCCCTGCCTCCACTCTCTCTCCCCTAGAAGGAGGTAACAGTAATGGCCCTCTCCCTCCCACGGCCTTGGCGTCCCTGCAGCTGGGTGTACCAACAGCATCCCAAAAGCGACCATACACTTGTGAAAAATTGCAGCAGTTTCTTTTTTTTCTTTTTTTTTTCTGCACATGGAAAAACTGTTCAGGCACAAGGATTAAACAAGCCCGTGTTACATCCTTGGATTGTACTGAATCGTTGGGTCCCCCGGGCCCCTGCCCACCCTCGTACCCCAGCTCTATCTTCTCCGTATCTGAGGCCTCCTCCAAAGCAGCCCAGAGCAGCAATGATATTTACTATTTTATATCTCTCTTGCTATATATATATCTCTCTATATATAATTTGTCTATCCTATATACACATAGGATTTTAATGCTTTGAATGAGTGAAGGAGGGAACAGAGTCTGAGTGGGGGGCTGATGTCACCAAAAGCATTAAGGGACACACACCTGTGAGGGACTGGACGTGGGAAAGGAACTCTTAACCAACTTGGACTCGCCCAGGTTGGAGAAGTTGCACTGTGCTGAGTAAGGCAGTAGCAGGTAGCGTCATCAGCGGTACCACAGCTAAAGGCAGCGAGGTGGCTGAAGGAGGCAGCTGGCAGGAAGAAGAGGGAAGTAAAGACACCCAGACCTCACCTGGGAAGAGCACAACCTCTGCCACCTCATGTCCCAACCCCCCTTCACGGCAGACACACCAGAAGCCTCCAGATGACTTCCTACCCTACCCCAAAGCAAGAGGTTTGGGAGATCTTTCACTGGCCCTATCCTTTAGGCCTGGCCCAAAACGCCTTGGCTGAAATTCAGAGTCCTTTTGTCTTTGGGATAGGAAGTTGGGGAAGAGGATGTTGAATTTTATTCAGGGTATCTGGGCCTTCAGTGGCATGGGACAGCACATAGGAAAGTCTCCCTACCCAGTATTCCTTAGGAAACACACTCTCCCACCACCCTCCTAGGACCTACAGAACCCTCAGGCTGAGCGGGGCGGGCAGGTGCTGATTTAGTACCATCCAATGCTGCAACACCAGATTACAACAATACTGCATGATTTAACACACAACCGCTCACAAAAAGCACACGCGCGCATACACATGAAAAGGGATTTTGTTTTTGTGAGTGGTGATGGCGGTGGATTTCTTTTTTGTCTTTTTTTTCTCCTATTCACATTACAAAAGGAAAGGGTAAGGTCCTGTAGAACTGACAAAGGAACTAACAAATATTACAAAAATATTACAATTTGTAAATATCAGATCAACCCTCTCAGCGTTTATGAATGGGGAGGGGACCCAGGCTGGGTGGGAAGGGTGGGGAGTGAGAGGTGTCAGCTAGTTCTATGGAATAATTGGATTTTTTTCCTCTTCCCCACCAAAGTTGAATGACATCTTGCTTTTTAAAATACTGCTTTCCGGGATTTACAGATCCCCTGAGGGCTCACTAGTCCCCCCTTCTTCCCAGATTGGGGGAGGAAGCAATAGTGCATAATGATTTCTTACAGACTGCCCCTCCCCAAAATGATTTCACTCTTTTCACATTATAAACACAATAACTGCTCTAGTCACATATTTCAAGTTTAACTTTTTTTTCCTTTCCAAAGCACTGTCATTATTATAATTGCAAAATAGCATCCTCCCTACTTTACCATCCCCAATCAATACTCTAGTGACACAATTCCCCCAATCCATGTCCCCCCCTCCCCCCGACACACAATTTTTAAGGCCTTCAGATTTGGTGGACGTGATTGAAGGGGAAGGCAGGAGGGATGGGACCGAGGGACAGGGGGTAGTCACAGCAGCGTCCATCCCTCTGACTTCCCTATATACTCCTCACAACCCTTCTCCCCGAAACCGCTTCCTAAATCACTTTTTAAAACCTAAGATAAAAACCCAGCCACAACTTTCTCAGAGAGAGAAAAAGAAAAGAAAAGAAAAGAAAAAAAAAAAAAACTCTTGCAAATAAAGCACTAGATGAAACGAGGGCTCATCCTAAAGCAAGTTGCAAAAATGCAAATATTGCAAATGTGCTTTCCAAAATTCAGGGAGGGGGGATACTGGGGCGAGGAGGGCAAGCAGAGCAGCAGAACAGGAGGCATGAAAGGAACAAAAGAACAACTGGACAAACATAAGAGGTAGCTTTCAGAAAAACAACACCCCCACCCCAATACAAACGCAACAAAGCTGGATCACCCCTAAACCAGCCACGAAAATATACCAATTTTGGCAATGATACTGCACACAGAGGCAGGGCCACATGGTTGCAAGGACCTGTGTAATTTGTAGGCCCCAAACCTGAATGGCCCAGAAGACTGCAAGAAAGGTGGGATTTTGCTCTTGAGTGTTTTAGTCTGGACTAACGCTGGACACGCTTGACTTTGTGCCTTGGGCAGAGCCAGCAGTGAGCCCTGGGTGCCAAGCTGGGGACAGTGAGACCCCAGCGCATCATACCCCAAACCCACCTTCTGCTGACCCTCCCTCCCTGAGCCCCCTATTTGGATCTGAGTCCTTAACTCCTTCTATGCAGGGAGACTAGTCACTAGAGGCTGGGGTGGGCCTTGGCCAGCTGAAGTCTATAAAACCAACTATTAACTTACACAAGAAACAGAAAAGAACACCCTCCCCATTCCTCCAACCCCCAACCAAAGAAGAGATACAGGGGCTAAAAAAGCTCATGAGGTCACAAAAAACTGAGGTAATTCAAGTACAATGTGCTAAGAGAGGAACAGAGGGATACAGAAAAGAAGCAAACATAACACAAGGTCAAAGCGCATTCATTCCAGCTCCTCCTTCCCGGTGGACTGAGGGCTGCAAGTCAGGAATTCTGTGCTACCCTCTGGACCTGGATTTTCCCAGAGTTCACTAGGTCTGGGGTCCCCAGACCTCCCCATTCAAAGGGTTCCCCTATGACTCAACACCGTCCCTCAATGACCTGGGCAGTCCCTCCTCCAGTGTAGGGCCACCTGGAATAGGTTGGCCACCCGTCTCCCATGGACAACCAGCCCTTCTATGGATTCCTTTTCCTGGGAACTGAAATAGAATTGGAGGGAGTTTGGTAGGATGTTGCATGTTTTGCTAGGTTTTTCCATTTGGGAAACAAAAGCAGCTCAGCAGGAATCTTGCTCGTGAAGGGGCTTGGCCAGGGTGGGGTAAATCGACCACTTTGTCCTGCACTCTCAAAAAGACTAAGGGTGGGAGTAGGGGCTCTGGAATCAGATGCAGCTTCTCCTGCCAGGGGACTGGGAGGGCCCTGGGGACTTGGAGGACAGGAGTCTAGGGGAGGCAGGAAACAAGGCGCTGGGGGAGGGGGCAGGGGGCAAGACCACCATGAGGAGGTCAGATCTGGCGGGGAAGAGAAGGAGTGCGCCCCCACCCCCGTCCCCACAGAGTGCTCCCAGCAAACTACAGCTGCCATTTTCAGCACAACCAGTGACCCAGCCTGGCCCAAGCCCCCCACATGCAGGCCCCTGTTTCTGTCCCCCTCCCTCAGCCTTCGTCTACTGAGGAGTCTGTGAGAGGAGGGCAGGCGGATGCTGTGTGACTCTGACCAGAAGACCACTCGCCTCTTCCCAGAGCCCACTCCTGGACACAAAAGGAGGGTCTGGGTAGGGCATGAAGAAAAACATACCACCATCTGAGTTGAACAAAACAGCCCCTTGCCCCTGCCCAAGAAAGCCAGGCAAACCTCCAGCCAGGAAGGCGGGTGGAGGGAGGTGCCCAGGGAAGGGGGCAGCGGCCAGGCATCCAGGTCACCTGAGGCCCAGAGAGAATCCAAGGCCAAACAGCTATTGGGTTTCCTTTTCCTTCTCTCTCCCTTTTTTTTTTTTCTTTTTTCCACAGTCCTTCCTCAACTTCCTCTCTCTCATTCTTCCTTCCTCGCTCCCCGCCCCTCCTCCGCCGCCGCCGCCGCCGTTTCACACGTAGCAGAGGTAGAGGTACGTCTTCTCTATCCTCCAGTCGGGCGGGATCTCCTCGGGCTTGTGGCCCTTCATGTGCTTCTGCATGGAGGAGAGGCTGGGGCAGTACTCGGTGCAGATGGTGCACTGGTAGGGCGAGGCGCCGTTGTGCGTCCGCAGGTGCTTAATCATGGCCGAGTAGTCCCGGGAGCGCTGGTGGCACAGCTTGCACTCGAACGGCTTCTCGCCTGCGGGAGGGGGACACGGGGCGGAGGGAAGGGGCCGTGAGGGCGGCTCGCGGGGCGGCCCTGCGCCCTCGCGTCGCCCCGGGGCCCGAAGGCCAGCTCCTGCTCGCGCTCAGCACCAGCCACCCCACCCCGCCCCTTCGGCCACGACGGGGACGCGCCTGCGCCGTGCAGCCCAGACGGCTGTGCCCGCGGGAAGGGCGGCCTGTGCGACTGGGCCATCAAGCGCGCTACTTTACTTCTCTGAAACTAATCTCAACAGCCCACGACTGTTCCTCGGAGATCTAGCCCCTTGCCTTACTGTCTTCAGTTCTCCCAAAGGCACAGTCGATTTCTTCTCCAAGAAAGGAAATGGATGCCGAGGTAGGGGGCAGGAAGGCCCCCTTGCGGATGGCTCTTCAGACCACAGTGTCTTTCAGAGGGAGTCCTTACTGGGAGAGGGATGGCAGGGAGTAACGGTGGAGAGAAACTGAGGGAGCCCAGTCCTCATGGCTGCCTCTGGGGCTGTCCATCCCTGAATGGCCCTAAGGAGCCTGACTCTCCCTTGCTTGGTGGCTAGACTGAGGGTGGGGAGTGCACAGCCACGCCCTAGCCGGCTGCTACCCCCCCACCCCCCAACAACGCCCCTTCTCCAGGTTAGAGTCCCCTGGAGCTGAGCAGAGGATGTGAGGGAACCTCCTTTCAATACAGTAATTAACTAGCCGGCCATCTCGCTATCAATACTCCTCCGTGCAGAGGCCCCAGCAAATAATGAAGTAATGAACAGCCAAAGTGATCTAACTATCGACCAGCCATTTACAATAGTCACTGCCAATGCGTTTAATGATCCACCCACCAGGTCACATCCCCGACAAGGGGCTGAGGAAATCCCCGGGTCCTGGGGAAATCCTTTGGGTCACTGTAGTTAGCAGCAGCGAGCACCCCAGCCTCTCCTTATGGCCCCAAGCTGGAAGCAAGGAAATAGGGCTAGGAAGGCTTGCAGACTCTGAGCTCTCTTCCGTCTCTCCACCCCTCCCATCCCTTAGAAGCATAATCTCTCCTAAGGCAGCAGGACCTGCCCAGGGTCACCTCTCCCCCTGCCTCTCGACAGGACAGCTGCCTCCCTGATGAGAAGAGACTTCTTAGCTGGCCAGGTTCCAGCACTGCCTATCCTTAGAGGAAGTCCTTCTACCTTCTTCCCAGCCAGGAGTGTGCTGGTGGTAAACATTTAACAACTGGCTCTCCCCAAAGCCCTAATTTGTAGTACTTATTTGCTCACTGCCTTATTGCAAATACTCCCAACATGGGTGATTTTAAACAACCAAGGTGATGTCTCTGAGTTCAGAGTTGGGAAGATATATGCAAAATAGGCGTCCACGAGCAGGGACGCAGCTTCCTCACTCCACTGCCCTCTCTCCTGGCAACCTGGACCATTTCCACTAGCTCTGTCTTCAGGCCCCAGCAAAACTGCTGCTCACATATCTTTTACAAAAAAAAGGTCATGAAGAAATTTTGAAATGGCAAGATTATATACATAAGGAATGATTAAATACATCTACTCTTCTAATCTCAGAATAGAACTCAATCTAACTGTACAATTTTCCAATCCTCTTCACAAGCTATAACTTGATGCACCTGAATTCTTACCCTAACCCAAATAACATGAAAGCACCCTAACATTCACTTGCAGCTAATCGGACCAACTCAACTCTAATTCAGGACTCACAAACAGATGCCTTCTTGCATCTCATCTCTGTACTCCTGGTATGGCTGCCAGGAGGGCTGATCTGGTTCATGGGAAAGGGTGCTGTGATTGATTAGCATTGTCTACCTTGGCCTTGAAAGGGAGAGTCCAGTGGTCCTCATGCCACCATATGCACCCTTAATATAACTTGTTCTGCAATTTTCTTTGGCCTCAGACCACCACCCCCTCACTTGGGCAGCCCTAGGGAGCCATCTGCTCCCCACCCCCACCCAGCTCCCCTCACCAGCCCTCAGTACCTGTGTGCACCCTATAGTGCGTCTCCAGCTGGTGCTTGAGGCTGAACTTCTTGCCACAGCCATTGCACTCGTAGGGTTTCTCGCCCGTGTGGATGCGTTTGTGGCTCTTGAGTGTGCTCTCGTCCCGGAAGCAGCTGCCACAGAACTCACACTCATACGGGTGGTCGCCTGTGGGGATGAAGGGCTGGATCAGGCCCTTGCCTCTCCCTGTCCCCTCTTTAGGGGACAGCAGGGCACATGCAGTACATGGGAAGGATAAGACTGCTTGTCTCCGCTACCTCCAAACAGGACGAAAAGCTCCACAGTCTCTGCCGGCCCCATCACATAAGCAGGGAGGGAGCTCATGTGCTCACGCATGACTATCCTCTCCTGTGGCCAAGTGGTCACCCATGGGGGAAGGACCCACCATGGAAAAGAGATCTAATTTGGCTGAGAGCAGAACAGTAGTCCTCAGAAAGTAAGCCCCCAAGAGGACAGAGTAGATGTGTGTGCGGGAGTGGGGTGGGGGTGGTGGCTTGAGACCTTGATCCCCAGCTCCCTATGCTGTCTGCTGTCCCCTTACCTTCAAATAAAAAGTCTCTCTTCCATCTGGGGAAATTCTCTTTGTTCCCCAAACATTTTCTGTTGTTTTTTCCTCCACAGTTTTGCACAGCTGTTCCCTCTGCTTCATTGCCTCTTTTCTCTCTGGCGAACTCCTAATCATCCTTCAAGGTCCCAGCTCAAACTTCACCACCACCCCGATTTCCCTGCTCTCCCATCCCTTTATCCCCATATGTCGGCTTTAGGCCGACAGGCAAAATCAGACACGCCCTCTCTTCTGTCCCCACAGCATTTTGTTCTTTCACTAGTAGTAGTGTAATTTTTATAGCACTTTCTGGTTAAAATGGCTCACATTTATTGAGTGCTTACTATCGTGCTAAGAACTTCACATTGACCAGTCACATCAAGTAATTATCCCAACAACCTCACAAGAAAGATACCTATATCATTCTCATTTTACAAGAAAAATGAATTGATTAGAGATGGTTAAGCATCAGCTCCAAGGACACATGGGGAGTAAGTAGTTGAGGCAGGATTCAAATTTCAATCTGGTTCCAGCATCTGGATACTGGATAGTTATACTGCTAACTGGCACCCTATGTTGTATCTATCTACTTACACACCCACCATGCTTTGGAACGGAAGCGACAAAGGGTAAGAACTAAACCTTATTCATGTCATGGCTTCAGTGCCTAGGCACAGGGATGTCACAGAGCAAAGCATTCAGGAAACGTTGGGGTCCTGAAGTTTGGGGCAGACTGCCCCTCCTCAGTCTGGAATCCCCTGGAGGGAGAGAGGGGATGGGGTGTGCAAATTAACTGTCTTGTGCTTTGTAACCAAAGTGGGGGCTTTGGGGGATGAAAGGTGAGGACTTCAGCTACTTATTTATTACAGGAGTGAAGGCACAGACAATAAAGATAGATTGATCACCCCAGACTTTGTTCATGAATATTTAAATATCGCTGATTCGTCTTGTCACTGTAATTACAATTTCTCTGGGCTGCATCTCCAACAACCACAGTTTATGGTAAAGAATGGCCCACTGTATTTCACTTGTCCCTCTGCAGATGTGCGAGGCTGCCAACCGTGTAATGTCCTCTGCATTTCATACATTTTCTTCAGCTGCTGAAGGTTTAAGTCATCCACAATGACCTACGTTTTTTCATTATCCCCATGTCAAACTGCGCTCGTGCCTGGGCATAAATTGTCCTTCTCGTTATAGACTCACATGCCTGCGCCTTCACTTCCTCTTTAAAATGATATTTTACTCTCTTCTCTCTCCCCTCCTCAGGCTGCTAACCAAAACTCCCCCCTTCCCCCACCCCAAACACGGGCCTCAGTACCCACATAAGTTCTCATCACTTCTGAGGGCTCTGAAGGGTTTTAAAGAGTGTGGGGAGTGGACGCTGGGGCCTGCCTGCTCGCTGGCTTACTCCTGGGTGGAGGATTTGCGAGAAGAACTGACAACATAAAGGGAATGAGGGGGACGAGTCAGACGGAGAACCTCAAAGAGAGGGAAGCGTCCCTCGACCCCACTTCTCACCCCTACGAGGGGCACTGCCTTGGCTCAGAGGTCCTGGCCAGCGAGTTCCTGACATGCATAACGGGATAAACTAAGTCCTCGGGTTCAGCTGGGAAAACCAGCACCTGCCTGTCCTCTCGCCCCCATGGCTGCACAAGACTGCCTGGTCGCCAGCCCCAGCCCCAGCCCCGTCAGACCCAAGGGCAGGAGAGGCCGGAGCAGGCCCTGGCACTAATTAGTTGTGCATCCAACAGAGCGAGGGTCACTCCGTGTCCACATGGATCCATGTGTCCCTCTCCCTGGGTGTCTGCACTCACAGTCCCAGTCTGACACCCAACTTCCTCTTCCTGACTGAATCGGCAGCGATTACGACTTTAATCAAGGATTCAGTATCCTCATTAAGATATAAATAAATAAATAAGTGAAGCAGGGGCCATGGGAGACTTCAGCTGGAGCCGGTAATTAAAACGTACATGGCAGACAGCGGGCCGGGAAGGGCCGCCTGTGCCTGTCACCCCACAGGGGGCCCTGAGAGTTTAAAAAACAAAGGGTTAAGACAGAGGGCTTGGTTTGATCAGATTTTTATGAATTTCATTATGAAGAGTATCACACGTTAAATGAGTTTAAATAGGAAATCTCCACAGTCAGCCCAGGGAAAGGAATAGAAAGAACAAGAAGGAAAAAAGAAAGGAAAAACAGAGTGTGCAAGAGAGAGTGAGCGATTTTGAAGCAGGGAGTGTGCAGCCCTGGTCTGAAATCCTCACTCTGAGAGTTAATCATGTCAGATTCTCCATAATGTACACAAAACTGGCTGCAGAACTCAAAATCCAATTTGTGGTATGTTGATTAACTCTGTAGCCTCCTTAATGAGCTTGACATTAAGTGCAGGACCAAGGAGACTAATCAGACCTCCTCCCCGGCCCAGTGCACCTGAGACCCCTGGTGGGCTGGCCTCACCTGGCGGGTTCCCTTGCACTGGCCGAGTCAATGGAGACCTCCCCACCCCGGCCCCATCCAGTTGGCTCCTCCGGCCCATTCCTCCCACACCCTCCCTTCAGCACAGCTGAGACTTTATTATATGATGAGCCATGTGAATCAGGGATCCATCAATGCCAAGAGCTCTGCTGGACTAACCTACCAAACACAGCTGCCGATGCTAAACACCCGGCCCCAGCAGCAAATGGGCCAAGAACAACGGAATATTAATGAGGCATTGTGTGTGGGGTGTGCACAGCCCGGATACCGCCTGGGTGCACAGTGCCGCATTGGTGTGAAAATCGATGGGTGTCTGTGGTGCAAATGGGCAGAGCATGTGACCGGGCAAATACCTCTCTCAAACTCTGTCTGGAAACAGCCACTCCTCATCCAGCTGAAGCATGACTTGCAAAGGGGCATGGGACATGTTGATTCATAGGCTCTTTGAGTACGGCATGGGCAAAGCAGGGGGTACCCTGCACGGACTTAGTATGGTTGGGTCTTTTGAGCTATATGAAGCCAGCTAAAGTGTCAGAAAGCTGACTCGTCATCTGGGATAGGGCTGACCTTGGGGCTCCAGTGGCAATATATTGACAGGAAGAGGCATGTACTTGGAGGAGACACCGATGCTGTCATACAAAAAGTCCTCATCAACCACCCTTCCTCCTTAGGCCTTCTGGCTAAGCCCTACTCTCTGGGGCCTCCTGCTGTCTTGTCCCAGCAGTTCAAAGTAATTCCAAGCCTATCTGGAATGCTGAGGCAATGTGCTCCCTGAAGAGAAGGGCAAAGGGAAGCAAGAGCCCAGGCAGGCTCCTTGGTGAGGAAGCCTACAGCTGGGAGGACAGGCCAGCTCAGGCAAGGATAAATAAAACCCCTCACTTATGCAACAGAATCTGTGAAACATGAAAGGCCTGCCCTTGTATCCTAAATCCCAGAGATGTAAGAAGACTCCCAAGAATGAGGAGAGGGTCTTATAGGCTCTTATAGAGTTTTTTATACACTCACCAACAGACATGGGCACACATGCTGTTATATGCAGATAGATGGTCTGCCAGTCTCCCTGGCCCTGCCCCACTTCCACAAGCACAGGACAGAAAGCACACAGGCAGAGACAGAGGCAGATCAGAAATGGCCAGTCCATATCCCTGTACAGCCAGGAGGACCCAATTTTGTTAGAGGACAGGAGGAATCTGAGCTCTCCATTCCCCTGCTAGGGGAAGACCAGGGGCCGCTGCAAGGACGCAAATGCCTCCTGGTCCTCACGGACTCAGTGCCTGGGTCCCAAGCCCTAGAGGGTGGTGGAAGGCGCTGCCCAGTACCCAGGCACATGGCCCAGCCTCCTTGACGCCCAGCTCCTCCTCGTCTCCCCCCATCATCTGTAACTGGCTGAGCAGGGATATGGGAGATTTCATGGCTCACTGCTCAAACCTGCCCCAAACAAGGTTAGACCCAAGTATAGACAACAGGCTTTTGAAACTGTGGGACAAGTAGGAACTCTTCTTCAACATTCTCACAAGAAACAATGAAAAAGGGCCTGACTTCAGGAGTGGATGTTCATGGAGTAGGGTGCCAGTGAATGCTAGCTGGGGGGGAGGCGGGGAGCACAGAGAGGGCTAGAGACCAAGCAGGTGAGTTTTCCTCAGACCTTCTTGGGTCCACCTGCATCAGAATCTCCTGGGAATTTACACTGATGATGCTGATCCTGGCTCCCACCCTGGACCCACTGAGGGTGGGGCCCAAGAAGGTGCATTTTTAATGAGCATCATGAGCATCCTCTCTGCTGAGCACAGAGAGGTTGAGAACCAAAGGTCCACAGGACGGGAATGAGCAGAAACTGTAGATGTTCACCGCGTAGATACAGGAAGCCCCATACATGCAACACTTGGGCAGAGAAGGGCAAGTCTTTGGAAATCAATCCAGACACTGGTTCCCAGAGACCCTGATTCTTTCATATCCGGGATCGGCCCACCTGTGTGTGAGCGCAGGTGGCGTTTGAGGGCGGTGTGGCTGGGGAAGGTGCGGTTGCACTCGCTGCAGATGTAACTGCGCACGCCCGCGTGGACCTCCATGTGCTGCTGGAGCGCGCTCTGTGCCTGGAAACGCTTCCCGCACAGCAGACAGAAGACGGCCATGTCCGTGCCTGTGGAGACAGGAGAGGGAGAGCTTCAGGGGAAGGGAACACGAGGCCGGCTACTTACCCATCCCAGCCAGAGCAAGAGCCAGCATCGAGACTCGTACCCCTCATTTACATACTTGGGAGCAAATCCAGAGAAGGTCTGGGCCACACCATAATATGGGCCAGCCATGCTGACTACAAGGACGCACAAAATCAGTATCCTTCCTGCCCTCGTGGAACAGAAAGTGGAGAGGGAGACAGTGATCAAATACACTGGATGGCAAAGGTAAATTTGCAATTGGGACAAGTGCCATATGGAAGGCTGGGTATTAAGGGGTCATGTATCAGAAGGACTTAAACAGGTCTGAGGAACAAAGACAACAGGTGCCAGTCTTTGTTCTAATATAACTAATTTAAAAATCGCGACTCTACAAGTTGTTATCCTCGCTTTTTATATAAGGCCCAGAAAGAGACTGAGCAAGGGGGCTCAAGGTGCCTAAGTTCATAAGTGGTAGAGCTGGGATTCAAATCCAATCAGCAAGGATTTGAACCCTTTCTTGATGCAAGTGACAGATCCTGTTCTCTTAAACACTTCCCATTCATTAAAGCATAAACCTGAGGGATTCATTCATTCATTCAACAAATATTATTTTAGTACCTTTCTATAAGCAGGAGTCCCTTTTTGGCAATGGGGATATTACCATGGAAAGTATACCAAGTCCCTGCTCTCATCATAGATGTGACACAGCACACTGGGTGGGTGGGTGGGGGAGAGGGTAAGAGCATACCCAGAAAAGTATCTGTGAACACTCTAGGCTGAGAAGAAACTGGGGGGGCAGGGGGGCTGAGGATCAGAGAGAAAAGCAGTGAAGCTGGGAAGCAGGAGGAGAGGAGACTGAAAAAGGAGGAAGGGGCCAGGCCATACAGGGTCTTGAAAGCCAAAGTAAGAGCTTTAGGTTTCAGCCTAAGACCAACGGGCAATTGTTAAAGGATTTTGAGCTCATGAGTAACACAATGAGATCATCAATTAATGCTGTCCAGTCATTATATGAGCTGATCAGAAATACAGGTAGCCCGTAGTACCCTACACGGATAAGCTGCCATTTTCTGTTAGTCGGCAATCCTCTTTCCCGTGTTGCTTAGAGCTGTGGCCTCCTGGATACAATACTACATGGGGAAGTGTCGAAACCCTTGTCTGGTCTAATTGCTGGCTTACTGCCCACTATTTCAAACTATGTTTTCGGTTCCCTCCAGAAAACCTGTGTGCACGCTCTTCTTTGCTAGCATCTGGGCAATATTACCTGTGTTCAGCCCTGTACCACCTTCCTCTATTTCAAGGACACAAGCAGGAAAAGTGAAAAGGTACAACTGTGAACCCAGGCCAAAGCAGAGGAAGAGCTGATGTTTGGCTGCTGGAACTGGTTGCTCAGTGTGGAATCGGGGATTGCCTGGTGCAAGGTGGGCATGAAGAAGGGAAAAGTGGGAAGAACCCGTCTGCCTTCCTGGGGCATTCATGGAGACAGCAAAAGGAAGCTCTGGATTTTTCCGTCCCATTCATAGCTGAGTATGTATGTACTAATGGGAAGGCAAGGACGGCCTCTCACTACCCATCCCCCACCACCACACCCTCACACCCACCCGTGGTCCCCTCCCTTTGAAGACAGTCTGAGGTCTAGGCACTGGCAACCATGCTCCATCCTGTCCACAGCCAATGCCTGCACCTAGGTCCAGGGAATGTGCAATAAATGCAAGCACTGATTCTGCTCCTGGGCCTCCAAGAGCAGGAAGGAAGGGGGACTAATATAGGCATTGTGCTGAGTACTTTGTCTATGTTATCATCTCATTTGAAACTTGCAGTCCTATAAGGCAGTTATTCTCATTCCCCTTTTTACAAATGGGAAAATGGAAACATTAAACAACTTGCTTAAGGTCATACAGAAAGAGGCAGAGGTGTGACTTGAAAATGCCTAGGCCCGTCTGATTTCAGAAACCATGGGGCTGGGCCCATTTCCGCCTCTGGGGCCAGCCACCTGCCTGTCTGGGTTTCCCCTAGATGAGGCAGTAACGGCCATAGCAGTTCAGTTCCAACTGGCTGATTCAGGAGAACCAGTGCACCCAGGACCTGCTCCAGCAATGGCTAGAAGAGTGGATTGGATGCCGAGTCACAAGGTGTAGCTCTCTGAAGCCTTTCGAACCCACTGGGATCCAACCAGATCTCTGGGAGGTGTTGGGGTGCTCTGCTCCACTTGATGGAGGGGAAAACACAGAGGGGGTGATCTGCCCAGGGAGAAGCAGAGCCAAGGGCTGAGAGTTCAGCCTGATAAACACACACAGGAGCCAGTCTCTCTGTAGTTCCTGCAGTCCTTTCGGTGAAAGAGCCATCCCCACTGCTTCAATCTGGGGGCAGCCCTGGCCCACTCTTGGCTGAGTCCTCCCCTAACCTTCAGGCCACAGAGAGTTCTGATTAAGCTAGATGCTCAGTTGAGATGGAGCAGCCTCCCTGGGTCAGCCATGTCCTTTGAGAGTGAAGGTTTCTCCTTATGTATCCCCTGAAATCCAGAGTATAGACGGAGCCTGTTTCAGAGGGCATATGAATGACATCCCCAGCTGAACAAGTCAGGCCTGGAGCAGCTCTGAGGCCCAGCACCACCCAGAAGGGCAGACAGAATCCTGCAGCATTCTATCCCCTTGGTCTTGCCAAGGCCCCGTGAAGCTGCCCCACTCTGCCTTTCCTCCTCCTCAGATGGCCTGGGCCCCCTCTGTCCCTTTGCCGACTCATGTAATCATACCAAGTGTAGATACTATGCTGGGTGGCACAGGGATTGTGGAGATCAAAGAGGGAAACACAGTTCTAGGGGCACACAGATGACGCAACAACCAACCAGAGGGTGACGTGGGGTGATTCAGAGATTTTGAGTTAGGCTTTTTTCAGGAAGAAAATTTTGAGAAGCTAAGGACTGAGAGGCAGGGCCCACGTGCCAGGCAGAGGGAACACAATGAGCAAATTTCACAATAAGCCAGTGGGCCTAGAGGAGAGGCTCTGAGGATGGAGAGAAGCTGGGAAAGTTACTGTGGGTGGGAGCACAAAGGACCACATATGCCAGGTAGGACTTCATTCTACAGGCAGTGGGGCACCACGAAGCGATGGAGGGGCTACCATGAGCCATCCTATGGAGGAGGGTGATGACCCTGGATGCAGCCTGGGGTTGAACCGCAGGGCCAAGTGGCCAGAAACAGAGAGGAAAGCTCGTGGCTCTGGTGCTACTACTGGGGGAGGAAGACCAGACGAGAGCAGGGGCCGTGAGGACAGGGAGAAGGACAGAGAAATGAAATCCTGCGAAGCAGGCCTGACAGGTGCTGGGGCCTGGTTGGAGGAGGGAAGGTGGTGAGTCTGAAGTCCCAGTCAGCCCTGTACCTTCCTGGAAGGTTTAAAGTTACACCAGTGGTCACCACCTGGTAAGGAAATGCTATGGTGTCCTTACAATGGTTACTCTCCCTTTGCGGGGACATCCTCTTTGTTCCTGTCCCACAAGGCTCAGGGGCTCTCCCTGGTCACCAGCACATTGACCAGGCCTCCCAGGTCAGGAGAAGGAGAGCTCTGAGGCCCCACATCCACTCTCCCTATCCTTTTCTTTGCGGACTAACAGCTGGGAAAACAGGAATGCATTTAAAAAAGAAAAAAGGAAAAGGCAGGGGAGAAGTGAATGAGACACAAGAAAAGCTATTGGTGCATACAAGTTAAAAACCTAGAGACTAGATTTGAGTTATTAAACAATTTGCTGTAGTTTCTGCCTAGCTGACTGTTTGGCATGCATGATGAGTCAGGGCAGATTCTATTACACTGGGAGATTAAGCAAATAAATGCTAGCTTTTGGAAACACATTAGAATGTGGGACTATGGAAATAAAATTATCTAGAAAATTGTATTAGTAATTCATTAGCTGCAGGGAGATGTGCAGCGGGACAAGTAGAGCCCAGCGGTAGAACACCCTGCTCCCTTCCACTCCCGAGCCCCCGAGACACCCACCACTCTGTTCTATGCTGATAGCCCTGGGGGAGGGGAGGAGATGCCTTTCTGATTGAAAAAGACCTTAAGAAATCATACGGTCAGCTTGACACAG
>PVIY010039210.1:0-23295 GCA_004026745.1 Myrmecophaga tridactyla
GAAAGTAGTGCTGAGAAGAAAATCTGTAGCTCTAAATGCTTACATTATAAAAGAAGAAAGATCTCGAATCAGAGACCTATCTGAAAACTGGAGGACTAAATAAAGAAGAACAAACTAAATAATATATGGCATGTGATTACATAACCAACCTATAAGTTGAATATTGACTATTGAGACAAAAATACTAACTTTGTTCCACCATAAATAAGACAAATAAGACTCACAAATTTGTCACCATATGAGGGTTGTGTTTAGTCTTTGGTGTAGTCCTGAGGGCTCATACCACCTCCGATTGTGTTAAATACAGAATCCATACATATTTCTGGTAGCATCAGACATGAAATATAGGAAGTAAAACCCAGTGTCCTGCATTCATGAGCTGTCTGTGCCATATACGTAACATAAAGGCCACTTTTAAAACTTTTCAGATGAAGCTATTCAATCAAGTTTGCCTTTTCAAAATTATTACGCTAGTTCATAGTGAAGGTAAAAGCAATTGCTAGAATAGCTTACTTATTTATAACACATTAGATTTTAAGCTCAGACAAACATTTAGCTATCATAAATTCTGTTCAGTCTTTTGTCAAATTGAAGGAGTCTACAGGATACACAAAACCATTCCTTATAACGTATTTGCAGTAAAATCTTCAAAGATGTAAAAAGTAAAAATGAAATAAAAATGTTATAGGCATTAAAAAACAGTAAGAATATTAATTTAAAAATGTCATTTATTTGCAACAGCAGAAACCAAAGCATTCTCCAGAAGAGTTCTCTTTTATTTCACAAAAGTGCTTTAGAACTTAGATTTCTATAATCTGCATGGAGTGTAAAGAAAAAGGAACTGCTTTGGTAATGGATGTTGATGATCACAGCACAACATTGTGAATACAATATCACTGAGTTGTACATATAAAAAAAGGCTAAAATGAGAAGTTTTGTGTTTCAATGAAATTAAGAAAAAAAAAGGCGATTGCCAACAAAAGAAAAAAGGAGACCCATAGAACTACGGACCAGTGGAGTGCATTCCCAAGGCCAGGCATTATGCTGGGCCAACTCACTGCCATGAACTGGACCACCCACCCAGAATGCCTGCACATGCCCAGACACACACAGGTGCAAAGGAGGGAGTGGAGCGCCGTAGTGCTTTCCTCATTCATTTATGAAACTCAACTCTTTTCAAATCTTGACTCTAATAGGTCAAGATGCTACTCATATTTATTTGGTGTCAAATCTTTGTATTCAGAAATTTCTAAATCTGTGTCTTGGTTTTGAAAGTAAATTGTATTTCCAGCACAACACTGTTAAACAGAGCTGCTGTAAAGCTATTTAGCTTCTTTACTGCCAGACAGATGCTTGAAAATGTTTCCTAATCCTTGACAGCTGGAAGATACTGAGTTTAGAGGTCAACAGCTTTTTTGGACTATATGTGCATAATTTGAGTAAACTATTGATTGAGGCCCTGATTTTATTTTGGTGGGTACATGCACGTATTCACATACAGTTATCTAGAAGGATGAAGAACTGGTAATAAGAAATCTAACTCTCTATGCCATGTCAGATGCTGGAAAATAATCCCAACTATATAATATTTATAGAAGTGGATTTTTACAAAAGTGATAAAAGATTTCTCCAGGATGTTTCACACACTTTATTATTTATTTAATTGTTTTATGAATCATTTTGCCTTCTGATTTGGAAATGCCTTCTAAAAAATCTAATTTCTCTGACAATAAGTTTTGTTATCTGTATTAAGGAGTAAGTATGCCATTTAGCTATTACCAACTCCTAAAATTTAAAATAACTCCTCAAATAAGTCTTATGTTTTCAAACTCACATTATTTTAATGATAAAATTGTAAACTTGGCCTCCCAAAACATCAAAACTCTAAAAGCATCTATTTCCAAGAATAACATAAAAAGACAGGTAACACTGTGGGGTGGAAGCTATTTTGTGTTTTTTTATTTCCTATAACATTTAGAAGACAGAAAACAAAACAATGCAAAGCAAATAAACAATACTGGGCTGTTATTAATAGATTTCTAAAATAAAAATTTATAGAAGTGTTTTTGGTTTAAGGAACAATCCAAGGAAATAGAATACTATTTAAGGAAAAAAAAAAAAAGACCAAAGCCTCTTGGCACCCAGAGAAATGTAGTTTACCAGAGTTTGATCTATATGCAATTAATATGAAACTTCTTAAAAGGATCAAATGCCTATAACAAAATTTTTAAGTTCCCTACCTTTTGGAAATAAAATAAAATCAATATAAAGATATTTTAGAAGGGTTTAAGGTCACATTCAGAATGAAATGGAAAAATTTCAAACTAAGAGAGCAAAATGGGATCTTTCATTAGCTGCTAGATTCTAACATGTTTAAATAGAAACAGTCAGGATAGTATCTCAATAGGTGCCTATTTTCAAAATAATACAAGCTACTTAGAATGAAAAACCTATACTTAAAAAAGTTGTTTTTCTATGTTGTAATGTGTATGTGCTCAAGTTTAATGAAGACTATCCTTTGCAACTCCCCTGAAGAGCAAGAAATGGAATAACAAAAGTTAAGTCTAAGAAGTCACAGGGCTCTGAAAGTCTTTTCTCTAGATGCTCATGGCCACTTTTATTTCAGTACAGAAGGATAAGTGTGTTTTGGGGAAAAGAATCATCTTGACTAGTAGGTTTCTTGTCAAAGAACATCAGATAGACAACTATTAATCAGATCATTAGACTGAAGCTACAAACTCTGGGGTGTTGACATGCTTACAGAGAAGGCAACTAAAATTTTCATACAGACCAAACATAAGGGCCAGTGTACTTGTCTTCTGCATTAATGGGAGAAGGATTCCACAATACAAGTTTTGGAATTCATCCCTCCTCAACTGAAGTATTGTGTCTTGGATTTTGACTCCATATAGCTGTTGCCGAAAGAGGACTGTTCTAATTTGCTAGCTGCCAGAAGGCAGTATACCAGCATCAGAATGGCTTTTAAAAAGGGGGATTTAATAAGTTGCTAGTTTGTAGTTCAAAAGCAGAGAAAATGTCCAATTAAAACAAGTCTATAGACATGTCCAATCAAAGGCATCCAGGGAAAGATACCTTGGTTCAAGAAGGCTGATGATATTCAGGGTTTCTCTCTCATCTGGAAAGGCACATTGCAAACACAGTCACAGTTTCTCTCTCAGCTAGAAGGGCACATGGCGAGCAAGGTATCATCTGCTACTTTCTCTCCTGGCTTCCTGTTTCATGAAGCTCCCCGGGAGGTGTTTTCCTTCTTCATCTCCAAAGGTCACTGGCTTGTGGGCTTTCTGCTTCTCATGGCTATGTCGTTCTTCTCTGCTCTCTCTCTGAATCTCCTATTCTCCAAAATGTTTCCTCTTTTATAGAACTTCAGAAACGAATCAAGACCCACCTGAATGGGTGGAGACATGTCATCACCTAATCCAGTTTAACAACCACTCTCGATTACATCACATCTCCAGGGAGATGATCTAATTACAGTTTCAAACATACAATGTTGAATAGGGATTAGAAGAAATGGCTGTCTTTACAAAATGGGATTAGGATTAAAACATGGCTTTTCTAGGGGACACACATCCTTTCAGACTAGCACATTCCACCCTCTGGACCCTAAAAATGATATGTTTTTCCCCATATACAAAATACATTCATTTCATAAGAATATCAGAGAACCTTAAACCATTTCAATAGCGATATACATGAAATACAAAGTTAGAAATGTATGAACTCCTATCAAAGTTAGTTACAGGCATGGTCTGTTCTAAGGCAAAATTATCCTCTGGCTTTGGACTTTTGAAAACTCATAACAAGTTATTTGCTGCCAATATACAAAGGAGGAACAGTCATAGGATACATATACATGTTTCCATATGGAGGAAAGAACACAGGGGTCACCAGATCCAGGCAGTTCTGAAAACCTTCAGGGCAAAGTCCATTAGATTTCAAAGTCTGGTAGTCATTTATCCTCAGGGCTTCTGAAAGTGGCAGTCTCATCCTTCCAAGGGCCTATGCAGAGGCCTGCTTCTCTTCGAATGGAACTTTGGGGGACATTGGGGAGACCACCTTTTTCTTGGCTCTACCCTCTCCAAGCATCTGGGCTGCACCCGGACTCTCTGCCATCTCTGGGGTACATGCTCAACCCCTCCATCTGGTGGCAGCCAGACTCTCCCAAGGAATGTGCTTCACCCTCTCCAAGGCCTGAGGTGGCATGACTCTTCCACTGCAACGATGTGGAAGGCCCATCCTCTGCCTTCAGTGCAAACTCACCCTCTCCATGGGCTTGGGTGGGTCCGCTCTCCTGGCCTGAGGCTTCTTGACTTCAGACCTCAGCTTCCATGGTTTTGCCTCTGAAGTTATTTCTCCTCCAATGTGTCCCTTCTCTGAACCCCCCAGTCTAGACTCACAGTGGCTCTGTTTACACAGGTCCCAAAGCACTCTTGTCGGCTCTCTATGCAGTAGCCTTGGATCATGCCCATCAGACATAAGGAGCTTCCACAGATCCTTCCTGGATAACTCCATGCCCAATCCTGGCTTTCTCTGAAGTGGCTGACTGGTTCCACATTTGGCCAAGACCTCATGTGGGGCACTGTTGTCTGGAGTCTCCCTTCCTGGAGGCCCAGAATTTTTCAGAACTTCAATTTCTGCTTCCTTTGTACTCAAGAGTTCAGTTTGCAGCTTATCTCTCTCCTGTTTCACTTCACTCTAAACTGTGAGGAGAAACCAGGCTGCACTTTTGACATTTAATTTGGAGATCTCTTCTGCTAAATATCCAAGTTCATGGCTTTTAAAATCTGCCTTCCAACCAAAGCTACTAGTCAACTTTGCCAAATTATCTGCCATTTTAAAACAAGTATTGCCTTTCTTCCAGTCTGTAATGACACACATCTTATTTCTGTATAGAGACTGATCAGAGGTATCTTTAGAGTCCACATTTCTACCAACAGTCTCCTCAAAGCATTTTAGGCCTTCTCTATCAAGCTCCTCACAATTCCTCCTAAACTTTCCCCTTATCTATTTAAAAAGCCATTCCAACATGTTTGGTATTTGCAAACTGCAGCAGCAGCACCCCACTCTCTGGTACCAAAATCTGTTCTAGTTTGCTAACTGCCAGAATGCAATATACCAGAATCAGAATGGCTTTTAAAAAGGGGGATTTCATAAATTGCTAGTTTATAGTTCAAGGACAGAGAAAATGTCCAATTAAAACAAGTCTATAGAAATGTCCAATCAAAGGCATCCAGGGAAATTTTATACCTTGGTTCAAGAAGGCTGATGATATTCAGAGTTTCTCTCTCATCTGGAAAGGCACATGGCAAACACAGTCACAATTTCTCTCTCGGCTAGAAGGGCACATGGAGAGCAAGGCATCATTTGCTACTTTCTCTCCTGGCTTCCTGTTTCATGAAGTTCCCCGGGAGGTGTTTTCCTTCTTCATCTCCAAAGGTCACTGGCTTGTGGGCTTTCTATTTCTCATGGCTATGTCGTTCTTCTCTGCTCTCTCTCTGAATCTCCTATTCTCCAAAATGTTTCCTCTTTTATAGGACTTCAGAAATGAATCAAGACCCACCTGAATGGGTGGAGACATGTCATCACCTAATCCAGTTTAACAACCACTCTCAATTACATCACATCTCTAAGGAGATGATCTAATTACAGTTTCAAACATACAATGCTGAATAGGGATTAGAAGAAATGGCTGTCTTTACAAAATGGGATTAGGATTAAAACATGGCTTTTCTAGGGGACACACATCCTTTCAAACCAGCACAAGGACCTTCTGAATGGGAAAAGTGATTGTTATATTGTTGAAAGCTGCACAGTAGCCACACAAGTAATGCTTTATTCCACAAACACTTGTAGTAAGAAATGATATGTCTTGTTTTGAAGATGTTATGATCGGTGGCCTCTTTTCATTTGTTTCTAAATCCATTCTGTTGCTTAAGAACTTTCTTCCTCATGAAGGGCTTTTTAACCTTTCATTGCAGATGTACCGACCCATGCCTGGTAGGCACTTACCTGTAGGTCAGCAAGGGGATGAGACCACAACCAGTGCCTGTGCAGGCATAGTCCAAGAATAATTTAACCAAGGATGTAAATGACTTATAAACAGAAAATTAAAAAGCAAAAAAAAAATCAGAAATAAATCAAGGCCTAAAGAAATGTAAGGACATTCCATTTTCATGGATTGGAAGAATAAGTATTGTTAATATGTCAAGTCCGCCCAAAATGATTTACAGATTCAATGAAACCCCCGTTAATAGTCCAACAGCATTCTTTACAGAAATGTTAAAGCTAGTCATTCAATTTATGTGAAAGGGTAAGAGGCCCTGAATAGCAAAAACCATCTTGAAATAGAGGAACAAAGTCAGAGAACTCACACTTCCCAATCTTAAAACCTATTACAAAGCCACAAAAATCAAAAGAGTGTGGTACTGGCACCAGGGCAGATATAGATGAATGGAATTGAATTGACAGTTCAGAAATTAACCAACACATTTAAAGTCAACCATTTTTTTTTGTATGCTGTATGGTGGGGTTATATTTCATTCTTTTTCCATGTAAGTATCCTATTATTGCAGCACCATTTGTTGATTTTTGTTTGCTTGTTTTTGTTGGTTCTTCATTTGTTTGTTTGGGAGGTGTATGGGCCAGAATCGAACCCTAGTCTCCTGCATGGGAGAATTCTACCACTAAACTATCCTCAAACTCTTATCAACTGAATTTTGACAAGGGTGTCAAGTACACTCAACAGGAAAAGAATAGACTTTTTAACAAATGGTGCTGGGAAAATTGGCTGTCCATCTGCAAAAGAATGAAAGTTGACCCCTACCTCATACCATATACAAAAATCAACTCAAAACCAATCAAAGACCTAAATATAAGAGTTAGGACTTTAAAACTTGTAGATGAAAACATAGTGAAGAGTCTTCAGGACCTGTGTTAAGCAATGTTTTCTTAGACTTTACACTCAAAGCACAAGCTATAAAATAAAGAATAGGTTAATGGGACAGCATCAAAATTTAAAGCTTTTGTGCCTCAAAGGACTTTATCATAAAAGTAAAAAGACAACCTATTTGATGGAAGAAATTACTTGGAAATCACATATCTGATAAGGGTTTAATATCTATAATATATAAAGAAATCCTACTACTCAATAAGAAAATGATAAATAACCCAATTTTAAAAATGGACAAAAGATTTGAATAGACATTTCCCCAAAGAATATTTACGAATGGCCAAAAAGCACATGAAAAGATGCTCAGTATCATTAGCTATTATATTTCCATTTTTGCCTGACACTTTTCTCTGCCCAAATCCCCCTGTGTCAAAATGATTTCTTGGAAGAAATCTTTCTTTCTTTCCTTGCCTTCGCTGATGCTGCTCCAGATTCCTGGACATTCCACTCCTTCCTAACCACTTGCTGAGCTAATAATCATTCTTCATGATCAACCACCTCCTACGGCCTTTCTTTGTAAGACATCCTTAAGGTTTTTCTCTATAAATTCAGCTAAACGAAGTTGTTTCCTTCCCTAAAATGGTATAAATGCTTACTATTCACATCACATGTTGGACACTTATTATGTACTTGATGAATGTGCCAGCCAAAATTATCAATCTTATCTTTCTAATCCACTAATAATTGTATTCCTCTTTCTGCCTAAGGCAGCAATTTTTATATAGAAGGAAGTATGAATGAAATAGTGGCTGATTCTTGATTGTGTCTCAAAGCCTGTTTTGCCTTCCTTTTGTTGCCTACATACCAAATTCCTTCAAATTTCCATCACAGGATGGTCCTCATAGCCAGAAGGGCTATCTGGTTCAATGGGTGTCAGATGAGATTGTGGAATCTGTTTTTCAAGGTAAAGTGACAAGCATTGACTTTGATACCAAGATGGCATATATAAGACCTCCAGGGAAAATTTGTTTTCACTTGTTTGTTTTATTTTGTGTTAAACCATATGAATTGATGAGGATGGAGAGAGAGAGAGAGAGAGAGAGAGAGAGAGAGAGAGAGAGAGAGAGAGAGAGAGAGAGAGAGAGAATAAATAGTTGTGCAGAGAAAAGCAGATAGGAGAGGTCATGTAGAATAGGAGAAAGCAGCTCCTTGATTGCAAACCTTAATAAAGTCAGGATGACCTTCCTTACTCTAGGTTCAATGATACATCATTGGTTGACTAGGGAAATATAAAAAAAAAAGAAAGAAAAGAAAAGAAAAGAAAGGATACACTGGCTTGTGTAAGAGTAAACCATATTTAAAATAAAATATTTTAAAAAACAAGCAAATCCATGAATTTTAACTTTGAATTTCTATTGTTCAGGGACTTTACCAACTATTGTTCCTGCATTAATGTAATATTGTGAAGATTCTAACGAGACCTTTTTTCCTGTTCTTCTCTCTCTCCTTCCCCCTTTTGCTTCCTCCATCCCTTTCTACTTTCCCTGCATTCTCTAATTCTTTCCAGCAAATGGATAAGTGAATGGTTTTGGAAACTGATAGCTCTGTATTTAAATAATAGTGTTATTTAGGGTAAGTTACTTAATCTTTCAGTTTATTTATGTATAAGCTGCCATTGACAATACTCATTCTCTCACACAATTGAAAGTATTAATCAAGGCAAGAAAAATAAGTCAAGCACGGTACTTGGCACAAAGTAAGTGCTCCATGAGGTTAGCTCTTATTTTCATTAACTATACTTTAACAAGACATTACTAAGTGTCTAAACTTGTATAAGCAATAGTATTAGTTTCTGGGAATAAAAATATAAATAATTAATGGCCTCTATCATTGTAGAGCTCCACATACTAGTGGAGGAGACTAACAGAGACAAACACACTGTAATAAATTACAGGGACAACAGTAAAAGATAGATAAGCAAATTTCTGTGGCACAGGGCGAGGAGGAAAGAGAGCATAATGGAATGCTTCACAGAACAGCTGTCAACTCAACAATCCTCCCATAAGGGCCTTATCACTTCTATATCCTTGATGTATGGCTGGCCATACCCCAAACAAACCTTCATTGATGGCTCAATGAAGTGAAGCTGGGAGTTCATAGGGAGGGTGCTGATACATGTATGATTTGTCAACTCGAGTGGATCAATCATGGTAGCTACCAAAGCAAACCTAAGCAGCTACTATAATATTCACAGTGTCTAGAAGGGAGAAGTAAGCCATTTGTATCCCAAGCATCTTTTGTATTTGTCTTTATACTTTGCTGCATTTTCTGGAGGGGATGAGTTATTGAAGGAGTCTGAGAGAGATGGATGTTGTGAGGCACACACTGAGGTCAGATCACCTTCCTGGGTGAGGTTTTCATGTTTCATTTCCTCAGAAAACAATTGTTGGGATCTAAGACACCTCAAATAATAAGAGCGTTCTGAACATAACAGGTTTTAGTCATGCTGAAGTCTAAGGAAGTCCTTTTTTATTCATGAACAATATGACGTTTCTTTATACCAATAAGATAAGATTACACAACCTACTCTTCATTGGCAGTTCACTACCCTAGTGTTAGTAACAGCTTTTGGTCACCTCTATTAAAATTTTTCTGTAAGTTGTTTATATTAATTTTATTTATGGTACTCACTATAATTGATCATCTTGGGTGTGTGTGTGTATATGTATATCTTCCTCCAACATTAGAATTTAAGTGCCCTGAAGTTAAGGGCAGTGTTCTGTTTATATTATCAGTATCTACAACACATAACACTTGGTCAATAATTTTTGAAAGAATATATTAATGGCATGGGACGGTGTAAAATTTAGTTATCAGCCTGCTGATCAGCTTACATGATACGATGTACAAATCTCCCACAATAATTCAATTTGCTAACCTTTAATGTATGTGTAAAATTAGCTTATTTAATCTTACCAATAACACTAAGACATAGGTAACAGTGTTGTTTCTAATTAGGGAAAACATGAGGCTTATGGAGATTCAATACATTTCCTAAACTTTCATAGTCAGGACTTAAATGAAACATTCTAACATACAAAGTACTGTTCATCAGGTGATTATCTGAAATAGCAAACTGAAAGAGAAAAAAATAGTCTTGCCATCATGAATAGGAAGAAAAATCTCAGTTTTAAAAAGTGATTTATTTCTGGCTCAATCCAATCAGTTCTGGCTCAATCCAATCAGTTCTGGCCACAGTGTGTGGAATCCTCGGGTAAGCATCTATGCTAGCTATTCCCAGACGGCAGGTAGTTGTGCCCTCACCTTCTGAAGCAGTGAGCAGCTGTCAGGATCCATGTGCTACTGATCAGGGAGCCTCCGCAGACATGCATGTTATTGCGTTGCAGACTGACTTGCCATGGCCAGTCTCCTTCCTCAGCCTTAGTGCCTCCTATGATTCTCTCTTCGGACAATGTCATTAGGTCTGGACCGGCCCCACACTCTAATGAGAAAAGGGCATTAACATGCTAGGACAATCACAATTTATTTATATTTGGTAGGTGCTACAAGAGTTTCTCCATCACTTACGTCTTTTATGTCTTTCTCTCAACCTTTCCTTCCCTGCAGTCCCCATTCTCCCATCCCCCAGACACACAAATGGCCCCATGCTGGATTTCCCAAAAGTATGTTCAATATGCTATATTTTAACTTAAATGTGTGACCAGTATAGCCTATAGATTGCATTTTTCAGAACTTTTCTGAAAGTGAACTGGCATTTAGACTTTAAATTCTGGAGCAGCTTCAGAGTTCTTTGGAATTTCCCAAGTATAAGGGTTAAAATAGGTCAATCCTGGATGCACCATCTCAGGCCAAAGTTTCTCTGGGGCAATTTGTTCCTCTATAGCCTTCTACTTAAAATGTAGTCTGTGAACCTGTAGCATGGGTATCATCTGGGAGTTTTTTTAGAGATGCCGAGTCTTAGGACTGACACTTGGGAGTGAATCAGAAGCAGCAGTTTCACAAGATCTTCAGGTGTTTTGTGTGCACATTGATGTTTGATGAACATTGCTCGGCTCTGGAGCATGACTTGGTGGTACTGCAGTTCATCATGAAAGTTCTGGGCCATCTCCAGAATTAACTTTATGTTCCCAAGTGTCCCCTAATCCCTGCCGTTAGGTCCAGGGAGTATTCTTGAGGGTGACTGAGGGTTTCTAATATCTAGATAAGGTTTATCTAGAAGTCTTAAAAGAGACATGAGTACTCTAATGGCTAGAGCTGAAAGAGTTGGAGGGCAGTCTGCTCACCATATCTTCTCACCCTCTATTCCCATATTTATTTCCTCTGCCTTAGTCTATTACTAAGATATTAGAGGTCAGTCAACACCATCAATTTCTTTCGCTGGGTTGGCTCTAAAGTAGTGACCCTGCTTCAATAGGACAATTGCCCAGTAGCATTTTTTTCTGACAAACGTTCAGATAGAGGTGGACTAGTCGTCTATCAAGAATGTACATGGAATATTGCTTCCTCTGTGGCATCCTCCAAACAAATTCTTTAGTAAATTATTTAAGCACATTTTAATTAACAATAAACATGAATTTAATATACAATGAAGTTGAAAAACTCCATAGGAGTAGCATCATCTTGCAAAACCACATAAGTATTTGAGATAGGCCAGGTATCCAGATCCATTGAACTAATTTATAACTTCATTCTATTGGCCAGGGAAGTAAATTGGTGTTTTCTAAGGAAATATATATTCTGCTATCCTAGCTTAAGTGTACGTAGGATGACATTGGAAAGTAGTGACTATTCCTTCAGGTTATAGACCCAAAACTGACAGGACTTTTTGTAATTATTTTTATTATATCATATGATTAACTTGATCCACAACAAAGCAAGCTATTCTGGTGGTTAGGAGAAGCCACATAAATGGTGTCACCAAACATAATTTACAAGTCTACAGAAATGCCATCATAGAATCAGGGCAGGACAAGCTTCCTAAAGCTTCTAAGAAAAATTTCATGAGGCCAAGTTCCAGTACAGAGTGAATGGCAGATCATGGGTACTTCCTCTCTCTTCTGAAAGGAGAGAAAAACTTAAGTATCACTCCATGGATCAACTGGATTAGTAATGTCTTATTTCAAAAACAATCCTGGAAAATTGTTGGTGGAATGTAAAATGGTGCAGCTGTGAAAAATACTTTGCTGGTTCCTCAAAAAGTTAAACATAGAACTACAACATAACCCACCAATCCGACTTCTAGGTATAAAACAGGAACTCAGACATATTTGCACTATATTGCTCACAGTGTTATTATTCACAATAGCCAAAAAGGTGTCCAAATATCCATCAGCAGTTGAATGGACGAACAAATTGCAGTATATACACATAATAGAATATTATTCAGCCATAAAAAGGAATGAAGTTCTGATATATGTGAGGACATGGATGAACCCTGAAGATATCATGTTGAATAAATTTATGTCAGACAGAAAAGAACAGATTGTGTGATTCCACTTATATGAAATAACTAGACTATGCAAATTCACAGAGACAGAAAATAAGAGTAGGGGTTTCCAGGGGTGAGTGAGGAGGGCCGAATGGGAAATTAACATACAATGGATACAAGGTTTCTGTTTGAGTTAATGGAAAAATTTTGGTAATGGATGGTGGTGGGGGAAGTATAAATTGTGAAAGTAATTAATCCCACTTAATTTTATGCTTGAGAATGGTTGAGATGGAAAATTTTATATTGTATATATGTTTCCATAATTAAAAAAAGAGAGACCAAAGAGGCAGCAACAATTACATGCAATTCATGATCCTGGACTTGATCTAATAATGGAGAAAATGTCCAAAAGGAAATTATTGGAATAATTTTAAAAGTTTGACTACAGACCATATGCTTTATATCACTGCTAAATTTCTTTAACTTGATAACTTGGTACTTAATGAGGTTACATAAGTGAATATCATTGCTTTAAGGAAATATACATGGATGCATTAAGTATTCAAGAACGATAATGTACACAAACTACTCTCAAATGTTTCGAAAATAGATAAATAGATGGGTGAATAGATGGATAGGATAATATAACAAATGTGGCAAAATGTTAAAAGTTGGTGAATCTGGGTTTCTGTGTAAGGGGTATATTGGAGTTCTCAGTGTTGGTTTGTATTATTTTACAACTTTTCTGTAAGTTGGAAATTAAGCCAATTTGAAAAGTTAAAAAAAAAACCCACAAATAATTCACTTTAGTGAATTGAGAATAAAGTTAACAAATTCATTAAGAATATTATGTATCATGAAATAATAATGAAGACAATGCTTTGGCAATGAGTACAAAGAGCTTTCACTTTTTAAATATTTTGTTAAACCATACATATATTTTCATAAAACATATGAAAATAGTTTTAAAACTTACCACTGGTGAAAATATTTGCTGCATCTTGGACAGTAATTGCTGGTATTAATAAAAAAGAGGGAGAAAAAAATTAATACAAGAAGGACGGGACATCATTTCATCTTGATTTCTCAAAATGTAAAACTCAAACAACCAGAATAAGAATCCTAGAAGGCTTCTTAAAAAGTGGATTCCATACAAGACCTGCTGCAAGAGTCTCTGAGATAATCTCTGGGTTTACAATATCCCCTCAATTTATTGTTATGCACACTAAAGTTTGAGAACCCTTGCTCTATTTTTTCATCAAATATTTAAAAGATATCATTGTTTTCAAGTAATTCAATTTAGCTGGGAAGACACAATCATACAGAATCACTGACATATATATGTATACATTTATATATATAACTTGTGCTCTATTGGTACATTCTTTTTTTTTTTTTTTTTTTTGCATGGGCAGGCACTGGGAATTGAACCCGGGTCTCTGGCATGTCAGGTGACAACTCTGCCTGCTGAGCCACTGTGGCCCTCCTGATACGTTCTTAATAAATATAACAGTGAGCAAAATATGGCGAACTTTCCCTCACATAATTTACATACAGAAATCAATCAAGGAATCACTCAAATAAATGTAAGTGCAAAGTGGAGAGGAGAAAGGAAAGAGTAATTAATACTACCCAGGTGAATCGCAGAAGTCATCATGGAGGAAATAACATTTTAGTTAGTTTTTAAGACCTAAAGTGATTTTTTAAAGGCAGATAAGAGGTGAAAAGGTACTGCAAGTGGAAGTGATAGTGGGTGCAAATACATGGAGCTGTAAGTGCATTTGTAGAGCAATAAATTCTGTAGAGGTAGAGCACATGCTATGTGTTGGGAATTGGTGGGAGACAATGGAAAGGAAAATAGTGATGGTCTTTCGATTCTAATTTGAATTTCGCTTACGGGACACTTTTTCTCTAAATGTTCCATAGAAATCTCAAACACAATGTGACCCAGTTTCATCTGAAATTCGCTACTTACATTATATTCCTTCTGTGAGCAAAAGGCATTATTTCCACCAGTAGCTGGAAATCTGAAATTGTATCCAACTCCTCCTTTCTCATCATTCCCATATATAATTGATCTCCAAGTTCTGTGCCTTCTAGCCCCCAAAATACCTTGAAATTAGCCCCACTCTCCCCACACTTTTTGCTAATACTTTAGTTCATACTCTCATCATTTGTCACCCACAGTATTACAGTAACCATTAAATTAGGAGATACCCTGCTTGCACTCTTGCCCTTTTCAATTCATTCACCTCTACTTTACCAGACTGCTTTTTCTAGACATGTATATAAGATCACATCTTTTCCTGAAATCTTTTAGTTGCTTCCCATTTCCTATAAGATAAATCCAGACTTTTCAGACAGATTTTCATGCTCTTAAAAATCAATTTATCCAAATATTTCTCACTAGAAGTTTCATAAGGTTGGATTACTACATTGGCTTTGCAAGCAGATCTTAGCTCAAGTCTCAGTGGAGCCAAATCATTATTTGTTGTTTGAACAAGAGAGATCTGAATTTGAATCCTGACTACTTCGCATGGTGACCATAGGACTCTGGGCAATTACTTAACTTTTCCAAGTGAAGACAACAAAGGTGTCTATGGAATATGACTGTGTGAGAGTAAAGGAAAAAGGTATGCATACAAGGTACTTTAAAGCATTCCTAAAAAAATTTGAATGGCCATTAAATAAGTGTTTTGATTTTAATGATGAGGATGACAATGAAAATGCAAACCAGACATTCCAGCAGGTCTCCTTCATCATAGTTCTGCAAAAGCATTATGTTTATTACAGACTATTTGCCTCTCCCTCTCTGATAATGTTCTTTCCTCCTCTCAAAATATGGAATCCCTACCCATCTTTTAAAGTCAAAGTCCATCCTTCATGAAGTTATTGCTGAGAGATCTTGAACACTCTAATTTCTTCCTTTCCTGGGTTTCTACAGCAGTCACTGTCTGTGCTGTGACAATTACTTGGGATGTACTTTTGAAAGATCCCCTACATTCCTTAAATAGGAGCAGGGGTAATATTAAATTATTTAGCAAACTATATGGCATGAATATCAACAAGTTGGAAAGAATACATGGAGCTGGAACAGTATCCTGGATGTTCTTGCCATGCCAAGCATTAATCCTTTAGTTGCAGGGTTTTCTGGGGAGAAACCAGGAAGTCAGAGTATGGGGTGGCAGGTTTGGGAGGATTAAGGAGACTCTTTGTGGACATGGAACAATGATTGTTTCCAAAAGAAAGCTTTTCAATATTTTAACAATTCAGTACAATTAAACAGGAATATTCTGATTGAATACCACTCCAGTGTAGAAGCCATCAAAGTCCTTTAATCCTGAGCTTATTATGAGGGGAAAATGGTTTATTAAGCTAGCAGTTATTGTAAAGTTGGAGGGGTGTCTTTAAATTCTATGCAGGTATTAAGTAATTCCTACCTTTTGGTTATGTAGCAAATATTTATTTTCTGTTATGTGATATGTACAAGGTTGCAGAAGGACAGTCGGATGAGCAAGGCAGATATTGGTCCTTGCCCTTATGAAACTTGTAGAGTATAATGAAGACAAACAATAGAGATATTACTGAAATAATTTTGTAATTTTAATTGCGATCATTGTAATGAAGGAAAATGAAGGAATCTGTGACACAGATAAATAATTGATAATGAGAGTTAGAGAAACCTTCCCTGAGAAAGCAGCACTTTAGTTAAGAATTAAAGGGTGAAGGATAGTGATCTAAGAAGAATTTTTCAATGGTCTGAGGGAGGAAGGAGTTTGCCAGAAAGAGAAAATGAAAGTGTGGTGAATGAGGAACAGATTCAGATTATGGTAAATGAGGGAGAGAATGGTACAATAAGTGACTGGAGGGAGCACTTTTACAGTGAAAGGATGCAATATTAATGATGGTTCTTGGACAATTTTCATGAAGTGGGACTGTTTAGGGAAAACCAGGATGTATTATATCTTAGTTACAGGTTATACTTTGTTATTATTATTTTTTAACTTTATGGGGAGTCATGACAGACTTTCAATGTGATTGTATTTGTATTTAAAAATATATTCTTGATTGATTCTTGGACAACAGATTGAAAGGGGCCAAAAAAGGGCATAAGGAGAGTAATAAGGAGGCTATTGCAATAGTTAAAATGAGAGATGATTTTGGTTTGGGCAGGATAGTAGCATTCGGAATAGATAAAACGGTAATAGATTCAAGACAGGCAGAGAGAGAGGGGACTTTTAGAAAGGAGTTAAAGATATGGGTACATTTTCTAATTTTCTTTATTGTATAAGTTTTAATGGGTACCATCCAATCACATGACAGGCCTTGTTATGGATGAAGTGGATTGTTAATTAAATTGTTTTCTGATCTTGAGCAACAAACTCAATTTATGGATAAAGCATATCCACAAATTATTGGCCAATTATCTGTATTTGAAAATATCATCCCTCAAAAGGATTGCTGGAAAGGATAATTAATAAATAATTTCTCACAAATAAAATTTATTATATGAATGCTAAATGATTCTTAACATCTTAGAATAGTTTACAGTAGATGTGTGTGTTATAACTAGCTTTCTAATTATTGTCATAATGTTTAATTCCAAGTAAAGAAAATAAATCAGTCTCTGTTGAAACTAAACTGTAAATTAAAATTGGTAAAGTTGAGGGATATATTGAAATAAAATGGTATATAAAAATGGTACTTGCATGTTAAGTCAGGTGAAGGGTTTACTTCCAAATTTCCAAAGTTATTCACTGCTCGGCGCAAAATAGGTTCAATTCTGCTTTTCAGTGTCGCTCCCCTGTAACTTCTAGTGAATCGAAACTTCATGACAATATCTGCTATTACATCACTACCCTCTTGCCTGTAAACAATGAGATTTTTAAAAATGATTATTATGATAGTTTTCTATTGTTCTATTTATATATTCCCCTTGATTAAACCTCATCATAATAATGTCCCACAAATTTGATTTCAATGCATAATATACTGAATCTCCTACACAGGATAGTTAGGCTTTGAAGTCAGACTTCAGTACTAGCTCTGCCACTTATTGCATGACTTTGGTGAGTTATATTAGCTTCTTAATTCTGATCCTTTGTTTATAAAATGGGTTTTTATGCAAAGCTCTTGGGAAGAGTGCCTAGCATACAGTGAGTGTACTATAAGTATTAGCTATTATTAGACTTAAAATACTTTAAAAATAAATGCTCATTAAACAAATGTATAAAAAGATGAGGTTCCAAATTTATGTGACATAGGGGCTCAACTTAATTTTCTGATACCTAGACTTATTCTTCTGGTTACAAAAGCAAATTTTAACTTTTATAGTGATATGTGAAGATTTTCTCTCATTTCAATTAAACACAACATTACTAACAACGAGCCTTGATAATTTGATTAAAGGCTATAATTATCTAAAACCTTGATAATTTCCACTTACTTCCTTGCAAATTACCATTTGAATCACTTCCTCAATCTGACATTGGCTACTCTCTTCTTCTGAATTGCATTTAGAGAAAAATGTACATTAGGCAAGTTTGTTTTTGATGCTCTGTCATGGTCAGGTTCATGTATAAACTTGGCCAAGTTGTGGTACCTATTTGTCTGGTTGGGCAAGTGCTGGCCTGTCCATTGCTATGATGACATTTAATAGAATTAGATCATGATCATGCTGCATCCACAGCTGATTCCATTTGTAATCAACCAAAGGGGAGTGTCTTCTGCAATGAGTGATGCTTAATCTAATCACAGGAAGCATTTTAAGGAGGATTCAGAAGAGACAGGCTCTATTCCTGCTTCATCTGGTGAGCCTCTCCTGTGGAGTTTGTCCAGACCCTCCATCGGAGTTGTCGGTTTCACAGCCTGCCCTGCATATTTTGGACTCTGCATTCCCGCAGTCACGTGAGGCACTTTTATAAATTTTATATTTGCGAGTGTTCCCTGTTGATTCTGTTTCTCTAGAGAACCCTAACTAATACATCTTGGTACCAGGAGTGGTTCTTAAGAAACAGAATCTTAAAAATGGGTTTTTATGAATGGTTTTCTACTTTGACTGGACTCAAAGACACTAAGGACTCTGACTCCCATAATCAGAATGACACTCCCAATCCATGGAGTGAGTTGGCAAAAGAGATAGTCAAATATCACCATTCGATTCTCCTAATGCTTCCCTTGTACGAAGCCAGGCTCTGGGGAATAATGTTTTTGACACCTTTACAGAGTTTTGTGGAAATAAGAGGTATAGAGATGTTGGTTGGTTGTTGTTAGATACACTGCCTACATTAAGGAGAGAAAGGGATGGGCTTAAGGCTTCAAAGGAGAAGCTTAAACACTGTCTGACAGATGTAGATGTTTCTATGAGTATCCTGAAGAAAATTTTATCTCCTGTAGCTGTAGACTTGAGATCTCTGAAAATCAGACTCAGAATCTTATTGTTAGAGTAGCAACTTTACAACATAAACTGAAATCTCAATCTGCATGGTGTCTGCCGTTAAAATGAGGGCATTGATTGGAAAGGAGTGGGACCCTGAAAAACGGGATGGTGACATATGGATTGATAATGATGTCGGGGGTGAGGTTGAAACCCTAGATCATGCTGAGACTTCTCTAGATAACCCTGTAATAGTTTTCCCTGAGGACATAACCACCCCATGTCCAGCCTGCCTTGCGGAGTTGGCCACCCAACCTCCTTCTGAAGGGATTAGCCCTAGAATGATTAATCCTGTTTCACCAGAGGAAACTGCAAATGAAGGCCCTGAAGCAAATGGCTTGGAAGATATTTCTAATTCTTTTCATGACCCACCCTCTCACCCCTCATTTCTTCCAGACCTATAACTAGACTAAAGTCCCAACAGGCCTCTAAAGGTGAGGTACAAAGTATCACACATGAGGAGGTACATTATACTCCAAAAGAACTGTGTGAGTTTTCCAATTTATATAGACAGAAAGCAGGGGAATATGTGTGACAATGGTTTTTAAGGGTGTGGGATAATGGTGGGAGGAATATAAGGCTGGATCAGGCTGAATTTGTTGATATGGGGCCACTAAGCAGAGATTCTGCATTCAATGTTATAGCTTGAGCAGTTAGAAAAGGTATTAACAGGTTGAAACATGGATCAAAAGGTGGCCAATATTTCCTGAGGTTGAAATGCCAGAACTGCCCTGGTTTAACGTAGATGAGGGGATCCAGAGGCTTAGAGAGTTTGGAATGTTAGAGTGGATTTATCATGCAAAGCCTGTTCTTACACCCTAAGAATGTCCAGAGGATGCACCTTTTACCAGTACAGTGAGAAATAAATTTATGAGACTAGCACCATCATCTCTAAAGAGCTCTGTGGTTGCATTTCTCTGTAGGTCAGATATTACTGTAGGAATTACTGTCACTGAGCTGGAATCCTTAAACACAATGGGATGACAGGATCCCGAGTTGGCAGAAGCCAGGTGGCAGCACTTAATCACCAAAGACAGGGTAGACGTGGTTATTATAATAGCAAACTCAAAGCAGGCACCAAATTATATGACATGCAGAGATTTGTGGCATTGGCTAGTAAATCATGGGGTACCTAGAAATACAATAAAGGGCAGTCATCTAAATTCTTGTTGGAGCTGTATAAACAAAAGAGTTCTAGGTCAAGTGAACAGAAGTCTAACCTGAATTACAAAAACACAGAGTCATGGCCCCTTAATCAATTTCCAGACTTGAAACAGTTTGCAGACCCAGAGCCCCTTGAATGAAAGGGAGGCCAGGTCCCTTTGGGGGAGAACCCTGTTTCACTGCCACAAACTTATACTGTTAATCTTCCTCCAAGCCTTCCCCAAGGAGACCGACAGCCTTTTACCAGGGTAACTGTACACTGGGAAAAGGAAAGGATCAGCTATTTCGGGGATTATTAAACACTGGTTCAGAAGTGATATTAATTCCAGGGGACCCAAAATGTCACTCTGGTCTGCCAGTGAGAGTGGTGGCTTATAGAGGCCAGGTGATCAATAGAGTTTTAGCTCAGTTCCATCTCACAGTGGATCCAGTGGGCCCCCGGACCCATCCTGTAGTTATTTTCCCAGTTCCAGAATGTATAATTGGTATAGACATACTGAGCAACTGGCAGAATCCCCACATTGGTTCTCTAAATCATGCAGCGAGGGCTATTATGGTGGGAAAGACCAAGTGGAAGCCACTAGAACGGCCCCTGCTGAGCAAAATAGTAAATCAGAAGCAATACCAGATTCCTGGAGGGATTGCAGAGATTACTGCCACTCTTAAGGACTTGAAGGGTGCAGGGGTGGTGATTCCCACCACATTCCCATTCAACTCTCCTATTTGGCCTGTGCAGAAACAGATGGGTCTTGGAGGATGACAGTGGATTACTTTAAGCTCAATGAGGTGGTAACTCCATTGCAGCTGCTGTTCCAATTTGCTCATTGCTTGAGCAAATCAATACATCCCCTGGTACCTGGTATGCAGCTATTGATCTGGCAAATGCTTTTTTCTCAATAGCTATTAGTAAGGACCACCAGAAACAGTTTGCTTTCAGCTGGCAAGGTCAGCAATATACTTTCATTGTCCTACCTCAGGGGTGTATCAACTCTCTAGCTCTATGTCATAATCTTGTCTGCAGAGAACTTGATCATTTCTCCCTCCCACAAGACATCACACTGGTCCATTATATTGATGATATCATGTTGATTGGACCTAGTGAGCAAGAAGTAGCAACTACTCTAGATTTACTGGTAAGGCATTTGTGTGTCAGAGGATGGGAGATAAATCCAACAAAAATACAGGGGCCTTCCACTTCAGTGAGATTTCTAGGTGTCCAGTTGTGTGGGGCATGTTGAGATATCCCTTCTAAGGTGAAGGATAAGTTGCTACATCTGGCCCCTCCTATGACCAAAAAGGAGGCACAATGCCTAGTTGGTCTTTTTGGATTTTGGCGGCAACATATTCCTCATTTGAGTGTGCTACTCCGGCTCATTTATTGAGTGACCAGAAAAGCTGCTAACTTTGAGTGGGGACCTGAACAAGAGGAGGCTCTGCGACAGGTCCAGGCTGTTGTACAAGCTGCTATGCCACTTGGGCCATATGATACAGCAGATCCAATGGTGCTGGAAGTTTCAGTGGCAAATAGAGATGCTGTCTGGAGCCTTTGGCAGGCCCCTATAGGAGAATCACAATGCAGACCCTTAGGATTTTGGAGCAAAGCCTTACCATCTGTTGCAGATAACTACTCTCTTTTTGAGAAACAGCTTTTGGCCTGCTACTGGGCCTTAGTAGAGACTGAACACTAAACCATGGGCCACCAAGTTACCATGAAACCTGAGTTGCCTATCATGAGCTGGGTGTTGTCTGACCCACCAAGCCATAAAGTTGGGTGTGCGCAGCAACATTCTATTGTAAAATGGAAATGGTATATACGAGATAGAGCCAGAGCAGGTCCTGAAGGCACAGGTAAGCTACACGAAGAAGTGGCCCAAATGCCCATGGTCTGCACTCCTGCCACATTAGCTTCTCTTTGCCAGACCAGAGCTATGACCTTTTGGGAAGTTCTTTACAGTGAATTGACTGGGGAAGAGAAAATTCGGAGCTGGTTCACAGATGGTTCATCACAATATGCAGGTACCACCTGAAAGTGGACAGCTGCAGCATTACAACCCCTTTCTGGGGTATCCTTGAAGGACAGTGGTGAAGGGAAATCCTCCCAGTGGGCAGAACTTCGAGCAGTGCACCTGGTTGTTCATTTTGCTTGGAAGGAGAACTGACCAGAGGTGCATTTATATTCTGACTCATGGGCTGTTGCTAATGGTTTGGCTGGATGGTCAGGGACTTGGAAAGACCATAATTGGAAAATTGGTGACAAAGAGGTCTGGGGAAGAAGTATGTGGATAGAACTTTCTGAGTGAGCTAAAAACATGAAGATATTTGTGTCCCATGTGAATGCACACCAGAGGGTGACTTCAGCAGAGGAAGGTTTTAATAATCAAGTGGATAAGATGAACCATTCTGTGGATACCAGTCAGCTTCTTTCCCCAGCAACTCCTGTCATTGTCCAATGGGCTCATTAATAAAGTGGTCATTGTGGTAGGGATGGAGGTTATGCATGGGCTCAGCAACATGGACTTCCACTCACCAAAGCTGACTTGGCTACAGCCACTGCTGAGTGCCCAATCTGCCAGCAGCAGAGACCCACACTCAGCCCCTGATATGGCACCATTCCCCGAGGTGACCAGCCAGCTACATGGTGGCAGGTTGATTACATTGGACCACTCCATTTTTGGAAGGGGCAGTGATTTGTTCTAACTGGAATAGACACAGACTATGGATATGGGTTTTCTTTCCCTGCAGACAATGCTTCTGCCAAAACTACCATCCAAGGGCTTACAGAATGCCTTATCCATCATCTGGCATTCCACATAGCATTGCTTCTGATCAAGGAACCCACTTCACAGCAAATAAGTGTGGGAATGGGCACATGCTCATGGAATTCTCTGGTCTTACCATATTCCCCATCATCCAGAAGCAGCTGGATTGATAGAACGGTGGAATGGCCTTTTGAAAACTCAATTATGGTGCCAACTACATGGCAATACCTAGAAAGGCTGGGGTAATGTTCTCCAGGAAGCTGTATATGCTCTGAATCAGCATCTGCTGTATGGTGCTGTTTCTCCCATAGCCAGGATCCATGGGTCCAGGAACCAAGGGGTGGAAATGGGAGTGGTACCACTCACTATTACCCCTAGTGATCCACTAGGAAAATTTTTGCTTCCTGTCCCTGCAACCCTGAGCTCTGCTGGTCTACAGGTTTTAGTTCCAAAATGGGGAGTGCTTCTTCCAGGAGAAACAACAATGATTCCACTGAACTGGAAGTTAAGATTGCCACCTGGTCACTTTGAGCTACTTATGCCACTGGATCAACAAGCCAAGAAGGGGATTACATTA
>PVIY010039211.1:0-23285 GCA_004026745.1 Myrmecophaga tridactyla
ATGCTGTATGTTTGAAACTAATGAGATCATCTCCCTGGTTGATGTGATTTAGTTAATGGTTGTTAAACTGGATTAGGGGATGGCATGTCTCCACCCATTTGAGTGGGTCTTGATTAGTTTCTGAAGTCCTATAAAAGAGGAAACATTTTGGAGAATGAGAGATTCAGAGAGAGCAGCACCACAAGGCAGAGAGTCCACCAGCCAGTGACCTTTGGAGATGAAGAAGGAAGACGCCTCCCGGGGAGCTTCATGAAACAGGAAGCCAGGAGAGTAAGCTAGCAAATGACGCCGTCTTCGCCATGTGCCCTTCCAGCTGAGAGAGAAGCCCTGACTGTATTTGCCATGTGCCTTCTCACTTGAGGGAGAAACCCTGAACTTCATCGGCCTTCTTGAACCAAGGTATCTTTCCCTTGATGCCTTTGATTGGACATTTCTATAGACTTGTTGTAATTGGGACATTTTCTCAGCCTTAGAACTGTAAACTAGCAACTCATTAAATTCCCCTTTATAAAAGCCATTCCGTTTTTGGTATACTGCATTCCGGCAGCTAGCAAACTAGAACAACAGGCATTCTTCTACAGTGCCCATGGATTATTCTCTGGGATAGACTATACAGAAGACCACAAAAACAACAAAATTATACAAAGCAATTTCTCTGATCATAATGGAATGAAGCAAAAAACTAATAGCAGGACAAGAATGGGAAAATTCACAAATGCATGGATGTTAAACAACACACTCTTAAATAATCAATGGTTCAAAGAAAAAAATTGCAAAATAAATTGGGAAATATCTTGAGAAGAATGAAAATAAGAACACAACATATCAAAACTTACGAGATGCAGTGAAGGCAGTGCTGAGAGGGAAATTTATAGTCCTAAATGCCTGCATTAAAAAGGAAGAGCTGACTGAGGCTTCCAAAAAATGGTGGAACAGAGGGAAATGAGTTCACTCCTGCTCATGAACAAGATAGGAGACAGGGAGAAAATGACCAGGACTGTGGTCCCAGGGTGGGAATAATCAAACAGGGTCTCTAGGGAGTTTTCAGGAGGAGAAAGGTGAGGAGAATTGGGACAGGAACAGTGCAGTGGGTCAGGGGACTGTGATCATGTGAGCCATGCGATCAGTGGCTGCAGTATACAGGGAGGTGTGATACAAGGGAAATGACCATCCCTTGGCTCCAGCCTGTCCCAGGTGATCGCTAGAGAGGCCTCCCCATGTGGGTCTGTAGTTGACAGCACCCATGGGGAGCCTGGAGGTGGACCCGACAGTTCACTGCGGGGGCTGGGAATAGCTAGCCCTGCACAGCATCTGGTGAAGCCACCTGGCGCTGGGCTCTGCAGACTGGTTGATGCCCTGGGCGCTAATCAGCTTCCCAGTCATGAGGGCCAGGACCAGCAGTCCAGCTGCCACAGACCAGGAACAGCCCCCACCCCACGCACATCATCCTCAAGCTGATGCAGCAAAAAGGGGTGGGCTTGAGGGAAGAGGTTCAAGCGTGCCACCTGCTGGGGAGAAGCGATAAGTGCAGTAAGTGCAGTAAGGCTAACTCCCTATCTGCCTAGGGCTTTTTTCCCCCTAATAATCTTTTTTTCCTTTTCTTCCCCCTTTTTCAATATATTTTTTCTATATATTTTTATTAGTAGTATAATTGTTTTATCATTGGTTTTTATTTTTATTATAGATGTTTTGTACTTTTATATTTTTATTACTTTTATTATATATTATTTTATGTTTTTATTATCTTATTTTATTCCATTTAATCTTTTATTTTTCATAAATTCTCTTTCCCTTTAGTTAGCACCAGTCTGAGTTCACTCTCCATATATCTTGGGGTGTCTCCTTGTGACTCTGGGGCGTACTTGTTGAGGTGTGTTTTGTGCTTGTTCATGTTTTTATTATATTCTTATTTTACTGATATTATCTTTTTTTTGGAGGGGGGGTGCATGAGCCGGGAGCCATGCCTGCATCTCCCACTCAGTGGGCAGCCATTCTACCACTGAAGTACCCGTGCATCCTGGCCTAGCTACTAATAAACCCTCATGTTGAATTGCATCACCTACATGGGATCCAAACCTTGATTTTTGTGGGGAATAACTGACACCCAAGTGCAAAAGGAAACCGTCAGTGCAAAACCAAGTAAATACAAAACTTCAGAAGACTGAAGGAAACCAACTTGCTAAATAACCATACCAAGAAAATCAAATGCCCTGAACACAGAAAATCACAAAGCATGTGAAGATCCAAGCAGAAATGGCCCAGCCAAATGACCAAATCAAAATTCCAGACGGGATTCAGAATATGGAACAACTACTCAAGGATATTTATAAAGAAATAAAGGATATCAGGAAGACACTAGAACAGCATAAAGAAGAATTCAAAAGATTAATTTTTTTTTTTTTTTCAACAGGCTCTGGGAATCAAACCCGGGCCTCCAGCTCCATAGGCAAGAGCTCTGCCACTGGGCCACCGTTGCCTGTCCAGAATTCAGAAGATTAAATAGAAAAAATAGCAGGTATCACTGAAATGAAACATACAGTAGACCAAATTAAAATTATACTAGAGATACACAACAGATTCAAAGAAGCAGAATAAGTGAGCTAGAAGACAGAACAACCGAACTACAGTGAACAAATGGCAAGAAAGATGGAAAAAATGCAACTGGATCTTAGGGAAATGATAGACAACAAGAAGAGCACAAATTAAGAATCACTGGTATCTCCGAAGGAGAAGACAAGAGTAAAGGGTCGGGAAAGTTAGTTGATGATATAATCAGAGAAAAGCTTATAAAAGACTTAAATATGGAAACCAAAGAGGCCGAACAAATTCTAAATAGAATAAATCTGAATAGGCCTACTCCAAGACACATATCAATCAAACTGTCAAATGTTAAAGAGAAACAGAAAGCCCTAAAAACAGCACAAGAAAAGCAATCTACTACATAGAAGGGAAAACACATACGACTGACTTCAGGCTATTCAACAGGTACTATGGAAGCATGAAGGCAGTGGTATGATATAAGATCCTGAAAGGCTTTCAGCCAAGAATTTTTCATCCATCCAAGTTATCCTTTAAAACTGAGGGAGAGATTAAAATCTTCAAAGACAAAGATTGAGAGAACCAGTCAACGAGAGAAAGGAGAGGGAGATCTGGAGGAGAGCACAAAATTGAAGAACACAAGTAATTGTAATTTAAAGGCTAAAAAGAAAAGGAAAAGACTATACAGATCTGACAAAAACTAAAGGATAAGATGGTAGAATCAAGAACTGCTTTTACAGAGGATATATTCAACCTCCCCATTTAGAGAATTTCTGATAGTCTCACAAGCAGCTGGGACAACCAAATCAATAGGCTGAGCCCCTGACTTTGGGGTTCACCCCTATGAAACTTATTCCTTGCAAAGTGTAAACTTAAAATTAGGCCTAAGACTCACCCCCAGAGAACCTCTTTTGTTGCTCAGATTTGACCTCTCTCTCTAAGCCAACTCGGCAGGTAAACTCACTGCCCTCTCTACTACATGAAAGATGACTCCCAGGGGTATAAATCTCCCTGGCAATGTGGGACAGAAATCCTGGGATGAGCCAAGACCTGGCATCAAGGGATTGAGAAAGCCTTTTTGACCAAAAAGAGAACAGAGAAATTGGACAAAATAAAGTTTCAGTGGCTAAGAGATTTCAAACCAGAGTCAAGAGTTTATCCTGACAAATGTTAAAATAAATTTAGATTGAAATGCTGGTGATCGATGGGGGGGGGCGGGGGGGACGGGACGGTATTTATGAATTTTTTTCTGTTTTTTTATTTCTTTTTCTGAATAGATGCAAATGTTCCAAGAAATGATCATGATGATGAATATGCAGTTATGTGATGATACTATGAATTACTGATTATATATGTAGAACAGAATGATAAAAAGTTAGGAATGTTTGCATCTGTTTGGTGTTTTTCGGTATTTTTTTAAAAAATAATTAAAAAAAAAAGTCATGATGAACACTGCCTAAAGATCCCTATAGATTGGGAGAAGGATCAAAGGAGAAGGAGGAGTTGTAACAGAGAAAATAGGATTTAACAACTGAGTATGACTGCTGAATCACTATATTGATATTTCTTAAAAGAAAGCCTCCATTGTTTTGGAGCAGCTAGAAGTAAAAATTTGAAATAGTGGAATGGCAATCCATAACAAACTCCAAAATCTGTTCTCTATTTGTTGAAGTGTATGTTGAAAATTATTGCTTTTTTTCTTTTCTTTGTATACATGTTATATTTCAAAATAAAAACACTTTAAATTTTTTTTTTTAAAGTTCATCCTGGAGGTTATTCTTACGCATTATATAGATATCCCTTTTTAATTTATGATGTATTGGAGTGGCTGGAGGGAAGTACCTGAAACTGTTGAGATGTGTTCCAGTACCCTTGATTCTTGAAGACAACTGCATAAAGTTATGGCTTTTACAATGTGACCATGTGATAATGAAAAACTTGTGTCTGATGCTCCTTTTATCCAGGATATACACAGACGAGTAAAAAAACATGGATAATAAATAAATTAAAAAGTAGAGAATTGGTAAAATAAAGTGGGTAGAGGTCAGTGAGAGGGTCCCTCCCTCTCTAAGGTGCATGGTATGTAGGAGTTTTTTCTTTTTATTTCTTTTTCTAGAGTGACGCAGATGTTCTAAAAAAATGATCATGGTGATCAATACACAACTAACTATGTGACAGTATTGTAAACCAATGATTTATGGAGTGTATGTGTGTAAAGATTTGTCAATAAAAATAACTTTAAAAAATAAGATGTAGTGACAGAGATTTCCTAGACCTCATACACAAAGTACAAGCAATGAAAGAAAAAATTACATAAATAGAGCCTCCTCAAAACTGAATTATTTCTGTGCTTCAAAGGACTTTGTCAGAGTGAAAAGGCAGCCTACTCAATGGGAGAAAATATTTGAAAACCACATATCTGATAAAGTTTTGCTTCTTTTGTTGTTATTTTTTTATCTGATAAGGTTTTGACATCCAGAACATACAAAGAAATCCTACAGCTCAACAATTAAAAGACAGCCCAATTAAAAAAAAAAAGGCAAAAGATACGAACAGATTTTTTTTTCAAAGAGGAAATACAAATGACTAAAAAGCATATAAAGAGATACTAATCTTCACAAAATATTAGGGAAATGCAAATCCAAACCACAAGACATCGTTTCACACCCATTAGAATAGCCACTACTAAACAGGAAACTAACAACTGTTGGAGAGGATTCATTGCTGGTAGGAATGTAAAATGGAACAGCTGCTGTGGAAGATGGTTTGGTGGTTCCTCAGAAAGCTAAATACAGATTTGACCTACAATCTGCAACCCCATACTCAGTATTCACCCAGAAGAACTGAGAGCAGGAACACAGACATTTGCACACCAATGTTCAGAGCAGTATTATTCACAAAATGCTAGAAACAACCCAAGTGCCCATTAATAAATGTACAAATAAAAATGTTTTATATAGATTCAATGGGATATTTATTCAGCATGCAACAACATGGACGAACCCTGAAGACATTATTTTGGATGAAGTACGTCAGACACAAAAGGAAAAATATTTTATGATCTCACTAATATGAACTAATTGTATGTAAACTCACAGTCACAGAATCTAGAATATAGGTTGCCAGGAGACAAAATGAAGCTAGAATAGGGAGTGGCTGCTTAATGTGTGGAAATGGATAGAGGAGATGGTAGCACATTATTGTGGGTATAATTAACAGTGAATGGTATGTGAATGCGGTTGATAGGGCAAGTTCAGAGTCATATGTGTCACCAGAAGGAAAGTCAAGAGGTTAAAGCATGGGACTGTTACACCGTGTATAACACAGTATATCTTGCAGAAAATGACTGCAATTTACAGTACAAGCATAAAAAATTTCTTCAATGCACTAGAACGAATGTATAAAACTATCACAAGGTGTTAATAATAGAGAGGTAAATGGGGGGAACGCACCTATTGTAAACTATGGACTGGACTACAGTTAATGGTAATATCTTAATATTCTTTCATCAACAATAACAAATACACCACACCAATGCTAGGGGTCAATGATTGCAGGGAAGGGGGCGGGTGGGATGAGGATATTTTGGATTATCTATTTTTTTTGGAGTAATGAAATTTTCTAAAGTCGATTGTGGTGATGAATCCACAATTACATGATGACAGAGCCACTGACTGTATACTGTGGATGGATTACATAATATGTGAACATATCTCAATACAGCTACTTTAAAAAAAAACAAAACATTGTGTTCCCAAAGGAAAAAGTCATGGAAAAAAGGAACTCTTACTATACCAATAAACTCCTCACGTCTCTTAGCTAAGAGAACATCTATTTATTTTATCACTTCTAATTTATGAGTACTTCTATTAATTTTCACAGGTATTTCAGTCTGTTTGCAGCCCCTAGTAAACTTCCTGATACTAAGACCTTTAAGTTACTCAGTATAGACAATCCATACTTTACTTAGGTCACATTTCTAGCATTTAGACTCTCCTCTGCAGATTATGCCCATCACAGAATAGGTCTCAATGGCTAAATGTTTTCCAATGAGAAATACATGGTTTATAAAAGTATGTTCAATTTTCAAACATTTCATACTGCATCTATGCCGGATTACATATGGTTAAGATACTGCAAACACAAATCCCTAAGCTGGTATGGAGAACAATATCTTGGCCTCTCATTAATATATCTTAATAATGAGAATTATTTTTATTCAAAAAATTGTTTTAACTCAGGGACTAGATACTTAAATCACACTATATTATAAAACCTAACATTCCATAAATATAAGCATACAAAACCTAATACACTACTAAAAAATTGCAAGACGGTTTTCACTTTCAGAAAACAATCTTTAAATCATTATTTAGAAGAGGGTTATCACATCCTAGTTGTTCCAATGAGTCATACAAATTTATAAGTCTCACTGACATAAAGTATGAAAGAAGAGTAATTGAAGATAAGGATACCTTAAGTTAAGAGCCTGAGAAATGCTCACTAAATCACAAATTTAAGCCCAAGGAACATCACCAGTGCTCTTTAAGTGGCCAATTAAAATAGTCATTTTTTTCCACTGCCTGATTAAAGTCCTCTCCAACAGCCTTAAATCTGTTATCTTGTTCCTCCTCTTTCATTTTAACATGTGTTTAACAAAAATATCTTTAGTAAGACATTTCTTCTTGCTTATAGTCTTCCCAGATAGAGAACAGAGACGCCTACACTAAACAATCCTATAATCCAAATGCATGATTCATACCAACAGCCCACTGTAGCCCCTAAAATTAACATACTGTATCATTTTACACTGCCGCATAATTGGACTATTTTTAAACCCTGCTTAATGCTTTAGAGTTGTTATATAGCTGAGATGAGAGGCCATGTTTACTTTAGTTTCATTTAGATTTGAAGTTGACTAAACAATGGGTTAAAAACACCCTCTTCCATATGAAACATTTCTGTAGTAGAGAAGGTAAAACTATCCATAATGAGGCCTAGGAGTTGCTTCCCCAAACCTCTCTTGTTGCTCAGATGTGAACTCTCTCTAAGGCCAACTTTGCAAGGAAAATCATTACCCTTCCCCCTAGGTGGGATATGACATTCAGGGGTGAAAATCTCCCCAACAACTTGGGACGTGACTCCCAGGAATGTGTCTGGCCCTGGCACCATGAGATCGACAACACCTTCCTGACCAAAAGGGAGAAAAGAAGTGTAATAAAATAAGGCATACATGGCTAAGAGAGATCAAATAGAGTCAAGAGGCTATTCTGGAGGCAATTTCTATGCAAGCTTCAGTTAGATAGTGCTCATCACCATGGTTTGCCGAACTCCAACCAACATCACACCTGTTAACTTCTTTCCTTTTTCATATTTTTTCTGAGACATCTTCACACACACACACAAGCCCATACATGGTGTACAATCGATGGCTCGTAATATCATCATGGTTTAATATTCATCACCATGATCATTTTTTAGAGCATTTGCATCACTCAAGAAAAAGAAATAAAAAGAAAAACTCATACATATCATACAGCTTACTCCTCCCTCTCATTGACCACTAGTATTTCCATCTACTCAATTTATTTTACCCTTTGCCCCCTATTATTTATTTTTATACTTATTTTTTTAACTTTTTTATTATATAACATATACACAAAACAAAGAAAGAAAAAACCAATAATTTTTCAGAGTACTATTCAACAAGTAGTTATAGGACAGATCTCAGAGTCTGTCATAGGCTACCATACTATTCATATTTTTTTACTCATCTGTCCATACCCTGGAGAAAAGGAGCATCAGACAGAAGTCTTCAACAATCACACAGTCACACTATAAAAGTTCTATCTTTATACAATTGTCTTCAAGAATCAAGGCTACTGGAACACACAGCTCAACAGTTTCAGGTTCTTCCCTCCAGCTACTCTAATACAACATAAAGAGATACCCATATAATACAAAAGAATAACCTCCAGGATAAACTCTCAACTCTCATTTGAAATCTCTCAGCCACTGAGACTTTATTTTGTGTCAACTTCTCTCTTTTCCCTTTTGGTCAAGAAGGATTTCTCAATCCCTTGATGTCAGGTCCTGACTCATTCCAGGATTTTGTCCCATGTTGCTAGGGAGATTTATATCCCTGGGAGTCATCTCCCATGTAGGAGGGACAGCAATGAGTTCACCTGCCAAGGCGGCTTAGAGAGGCCACATTCGAGCAACAAAAGAGGTTATCTGGGAATGACTCTTAGGCCTAATTTTAAGTAGGCTTAGCCTATCCTTTGCAGAAATAAGTTTCATAGGGGTGAACCCCAAGATCGAGGGCTTGGCCTATTGATTTGGTTGTCCCCACTGCTTGTGAGAATATCAGAAATTCTCAAATAGGGAAGCTGAATATTTCCTCCTTTCTCTCCAGTTTCCCAAGGGAACACTGCAAATACTTCTTCATTCACTGCCCAAATTACGCTGGGATATATTGGGGAATCACACTAACCTGGACAAACCAACGAATCTCATGCCATATTCAAGATTCCACGTAATTATGGTGTTCAACTAAACTGACTATACAAGTTAAAATAGGAACTGCACTACCCAAAATACAAATTTTGCACCAAGTAAACATCTCTCCCTTTGGTCTCACACAGAAATTGAAATTTTAAAATCTGGATGATATCATCTTTTACCTAGTCTTCTGATATACCTTAGTACTATCCAGATCAGTTTCATTTATAGCTCTACTCGATGTCTGATCACTTCAACTTTTCAAACAGTTCCTGTATAGGCTACGGCTAACTTTTATAGTTCTAAACTCTGAGTCTCAAGTGTTACATAAACACCCAAAGTTTCTGAGAACAACCAGGTTATAAAACAACAGCTCAGTATCTCAGAATTTAGAAATAACAGTCATACCTCCCGAATATATGTGACTACTATAAGAGCTTACAATCTAGGACCCTTTACAATAGGCCCCAACCTGATAACCCATGTTCTCTCGACTTCAGATCACCGAGTTTATAGTTAGTCTATATGATTGAGGCATGATTTGTCTCTTTGTTTCTTTGTTTCTAATGTACAGCCCTTAAGGTTCATACACATAAATCGCAGGCCTCACAACTTCATTCATTCTGGAGGCTGCTCAGTAGTCCATTGTATGTAGTTCCCCATTCCATTCCTCATTTGTTGTATCATTAGGCCACCTCCATCCATTCTTGATCTTGAACACTGCTGCCATAAACACCAGTGTGCAAATGTCCATTCCTGTCCCCACACTCAGTTCCTCCCTATTAACTCTTAAGAACACCTAGGGCTCAAACTGAGACTCTATAAGAAGTTTCATGCACTAAGTTTGCTTTCTTGGAACCTATCATTTCCAGAGGGATCCTAGGCCAGATAAATGCTGAAACCCAGAAGGACCAGCCTCTCTAAGATTATCAATCAATCATATCCCCCTATTCTTTAGTGGACACCCCTTCTCAACATCAAACAGAACGGACATTGCCTAAAGATCACTCAAGAAGGATCAAAGGAGGAAGAGGAGTTAGAACAGAGAAAAACAGGACTTAACAAATGAGTACAACTGATCAATCACTACTTCTTTTAGCCTCCAGGATTTTGGAGCAGCTAGAAGGAAAAATCTGAAATAGTGGAATGGTATCCCATAACTCTGATATCTGTTCTGTAACTACTTGTTGAAAGGTACTTTGAAAATTTATTGTTCTTTCTTTTCTTTGTATATATGTCATATTTCACAATAAAAAACATTTACCAAAAAAAAAAATCCTCTTTCATTCTCTCAAGCATAGGCCATAGGGCAACAGATATCTAAGTTTTTTCCTGAGCTCACACTGAGCAGCTCTTCTGCATTCCCTGAATAAGGACAAAAGGCTACCCCTGATAAAGGGCAACCTTTCAGGGCCCAAGCACCATTTCTATTCTACCAACATTGATGCCAAAAAAAATCCAAGGAAAAGCAATCTATTTTCTACGTGTGGATTGTCAAACTACAAAAACAAAACAAAACCAAAAAAAAAAAAAAACCTTTATTTTCTAGACTAATGGAGGTTAAGGATATTCCATGATTGGTATAAAACTCCAAAATCAGCAAATCCTGAAAACAGCTCTGGTGTTGTATAACATGCTTGGGAGTGATTTTAAATCCAAGCTTATCTGCTTCACATCTGGGGTCCCTGATAAAACAACATGTCCTCTTATAATACACAAGGAGTGTATAACTTGCCCAAACTGCCAAATTTGTGCACTATATATAGTTATGCCTCAATAAAATTTTGTAACTGTTTTGTTGTTTTTTTTTTTATTTTTGCCTCAATAAAATTTTAAAAATAAAAAGGTGATTATTTTTAGAGTCTATATCTTAGACCCCTATGCAGTCCTATCGTGGAAGGTGGGGGGATAGTTAAAAAGCTCCTAGGGGATTCCATTTGAGAACCACTGCCTTGGACTATATAACATGCACCTTCCTTCACCCCAAAATGGAGAAGTCAAGAATAGGCCTGAATTCAGAGACCTAGAATTAAAACCCAGCTCTACCACTTACTAATTATATGCTCTTGGACAAACCGACAATTTCACTGAGCCTGTTCCTTATCTGGAAACCCAGAATTAAAAAAATACCTACCTCACAGGATAGTTGTGAGACTTAAATGAAACATTTATAAAATATCTGAAACAACGAAGCAAGCACTCAGAAACTGGTAGCTATGTTACCATGAATAGCATCTTTGCTGCCATCATTGTAAATCAACTTGTATTTGGCATTTCTCTCACGCCTGTGAGACACACTCCACAAGCCTCATCCCTAGTGATTCTCAGGCACTAAGTGTATGGTGGGGGCAGGTCTGGCAACCACAGTGCTATAGGGCAAGTGTGTGTGTGTGTGTAGGGGAAGTAGGGCAAGTGTGTGTGTGTGTGTGTGTGTGTAGGGGAAGTGTGCCAGACCAAGACTTAAGTGTATGGTGGGGGCAGATCTGGCAACCACAGTGCTCTAGGGCATGAGGTTCTGTGTGTGTGTAGAGAGGAAGTGTGCCAGACCATGACTATAACTAGGGCCCGACAAGAATTCCTAAGATAAACTGCACAGCTTCTTCTAGTTCCAAATGACAACTAGTTCCTGGTAACTTTAGGCAAGTAGTGTAACGACATAACAATGAGGCCTTCTGACCCCAAAAGAAAGGTGGCCCCATTCCATACCCAACCTTCACAATAATACATACATGTAGAGATTTAGATTTAGTCTTTATTGAATTTTTCTCAAAGTTAAGAGTCAAAAATAACCTTGGAGGGTTTAGTATCAACAAGCAGCCTTTCCATCTAATAGGAACACTCCTGGATAGTATAGGAAAAGCAAATGGAAGGATGAACAATACTCTCCACAGGTCTCATCAGCTGAGAGATGGCCTTCCATGATTTATCAGAGAAAGCAACAAAGAATACGACAAATAGCCACCAAAACAAACATAAGAATTAATCCTACTACATGAATATTTGTCTACTTGGATCCTTAAAACAAGTTTCAAAACCGCCTGACTATACCCCCACCCCATGCAATCTAAATCAATGTTTACAGAGTGGTCTTTGAGTCACACTTAACTGAATATGAGAAGCTTGGTAAAAATGCAGCTTCTGAGACCCCTCTCCACATTCTAATTAAAAAATATAGAAAATTGGGCACGGAGAATTTTCATTTTCTCTTCTCAAGTCATAGTTGTGCTCAAAATTTGGACCACTTCTTTAGTAGCTAGAAATTTTCACATCAAGTTAAGAGAGCCTTGAGCACAAAAGACAATGAGTATGCTTGGTCTTAAGAGCAATGAAAAACTAGCTAAAGAACATAAACAATTTGGTAAAACACAGTAGTTAAGAGGAGGTGCTCTGAAGCAAGTCTTCCTGGGTTTACATTTCTATTCCACCACTGGCTAGCCATTTGACACAGGGCAGAAGTGCCCCAGTTTTCTCATCTGTAATATGGAATACTACTTCAGAATTGTGAGGGCAAATGAGTTATTACAGCTCTGAGAAGAGTGCCTGAAACACACAAACATTCCAACAATACCTATTAAAATCCTTGTGGTCAATGACTGTGATTCTTATTTACTGAATCCCTGGAGTTTACAGCCATCTCCGATGATCGTGGTACAAAAAGAAAATGTTTTACATCACGTAAAAAGCAACAGCTTCTCAAATAAAACAAAAGCCAGATACCTGACACTAAAAATGACATCGACTGAGAATGGATAATGTTTTCCGAATTTCTTTCATAAAAACAGGAAAACATCGAACAATTGAAAATTTCCAAACTTTTCAGAACAAAATCGGGCTACGTTTATTCATCTAAATGATAAAAAAAAAAGAGAATACGAGTTACTGGCTAAGGCACAAGACCATTCAACAAAGACATACATCTTGCCACTTTATCCTCATTCACCAATCTGCCTTTAAACTAGCTGATTTTGTGAAATAAGAATTTGGCAAAATTTTTAAAATTTTATAAAACCTAACCGTATGTAAATGCCACTAATCTGTAAAGCCCTAAGAGTAAACGAGGCTTTGATACTTTCAACAATAGCAATGGCTGCGAGACAGAAGCCCTGAATTAAAGACCTGTAAAACGGGAAAAAAATATTTGGGCTGGACTACAACAGAGAGAAAGAAACCTGACAGTACAATGGAGAAACCTATTCTCTGGGAAAAGCCTATGCAACTCCCAATGCGAGATTCTGGAAGATGTCATTTCCCGTCAAAGAAAAAGCCTTAACGCCCAGAATGCTACAGTCCTGAATCAGAAGTGTCTGCAAATAGACAGAAGGAAAACAGAGGAAATATCTGGGGAGGGGCGACCCGAATCTTCCCGGAAAGGAAAGCAGCCAAGGCTTAGAGGTGCACGAACACAGAATCCAGTTCCAGGAGTGCGGTAACTCAGGAAGCAATGAACGATTTTACAGGAAGCCAGAAATCTTGCGATAAAAAGGACTTAACGTCTTGGAGAGCAGCTCTTTCGAAACCCGCGGAAGACAAGACGTTGGATATTCAAAGGATTGTGGGGGAGGGGGAGGCTAGGCGGTGAAAACGAGTTCAAAAAGCCTCCGCGAAGATAAAATCATGGGACTCCCGGAAAAAAAATGTCCAAGGAGCTACCAAGAGGTAAAAACCATGCGGGGTAAGGCCCTGCACTCCGACAACCCTGATACAGCGGGCCCATGAGCCGGACGGCTACTCCCCGAGGCCTCCCGCCGCGTGCCGGGCTTCGACACCGGCGTGGGAGCACCATGTGGGGCACCGTCCCCCTGCCGGCGCGCGGGAAAAACGGCAGCGGGGGCGGGGCTGTGGGGGTGGGGCGGCCCCGCGGGGCACTTACGCGGCCGCTTCTTCCTGAGGCTTTCGAGGCGCTGGCGGGAGCCCGAGCTGGGGCCGCTGTAGGAGCCGGGCCGTCCCCGCCTCACGCCCTCCGCCGAAGCCCCCACCGCGACCGCGGGCGCCGACGCGCTGCTCGCCCGGCGCCGCAGCGGCTCCCGCTCCCGCCGCCGCCCCTCGGGCCCTTCGGGCGCCGGATCCTCAGCCGATGAGGCGGAGGTGGCGGCCGCCCTACCGTGGCACTCCATAGGGGCGCCGAGCCGGCCCACTCCCATCTGCAGCAGCCCCACTGCCACCCGAACCAGCCCCCCCCAGCGCCGGACGGCCTCGTCGCCCCCGCCGCGGCAGCCCTGCCCGAGCAGAGGCGTACACTCAGCGGGCCGCCTCTTCCGTTGCGCCAACGCGCAGCAGGCCAATCCGAGCAGCGAGGGGGCGGCCTAAGGGCCTCGCTTCCACTCGGCTCCCCGACTCGAGGCTGAGCGACCGCGCCTTCGTCCAATGGGAGGCTTCCAGGACGGGGCGGGGCAGAGCACGGCCAGGGAGGGAATGCGGGTTTCGCGGCGAAAAAAGGTGGTGTTGCTGAGACGAGAGTGATGGCGGCGCCGCCCAATGGACGCCCGCGCCCCCACCCCCTCCCCCACCGCCCCCACGGGTGGACTGGTCCGCACCGTCGCGCCCCGGAACCCTCCCGGGATGGGGTCGCGCGCCCTTTAGTCCTCCCGTTGCGGGTCCGGTCCCCTCCCGCTCCGCGCCCGCCTCCGGCTCAGCCAGAGCCGCAACTGACCTTAGCCTTTGTCCCTCGGCCTGGTCCCGCAGTGGACGTGGAGGCCGCTAGCCCCTCGGTGCTGTATTTTGCTAACAACCCCCACCACCACCCCCTCCCCAGAGTACAGCCACCAGGCTGTCTGGGCCAAGCCCCTTCATTCCGCCTGCGTTGGAGGAATGTTCCCACTACCAGAAGGAATGAAAGGACTGGGGCTGGTCTCCATGGCAACTGGAAGAAAGAGGTGGGTTATAAATCCATCCCCACCTTCCTGTGGGCGTTTTGAAGGAGAGCCTGGACCTCCCTCCTTGTGTGGCGCGCGGGCGGGGCGCGCAGAAGGGTTTGATGGCCGCCTTGGGGCCTGGGCTTTGTTTGTTTAATCCTCGTATCCCTTTCTTTGTGAGAGAAAATGACCAGCCCTGAAAGCCTGACCCCTCACACCTACCAATCCTTTGTTCTAATGATTCCTTCAACCAGAGGCTCCCCAAGCCTGGGTTAATGCCCCAGCCCCGCACTGTACCCCAAGGTACTCCCTTACTTTGTCGAGTTTAATAGGACTGGGCTTATCTTGCTAATTATTTCCTAAGTGCCTTTCCTGGGAGACTATAATGTCCCTTGGGTAGAGCCGTTATTTTCTTCCTCTCTCCCATAATGAACAAAGAGGTTAAGCTGCTCTTGTGCTTGTTGGGTAGGATTCCCACCCTCACTCCAAACTAGCCCCCATCTTACTGTGGGAATAACTGGAAATCCTCCTTTCTAACTGAAAACCTCAGCTCTTGCAGGAAGCCACCCAATGGACAGTACTAGAACCAAAACACCTGTAGCTGATCTAAATCTCAGTGCCTAGGGCGGGCCACGGTGGCTCAGCAGGCAGAGTTCTCGCCTGCCAGGCCTGAGACCCGAGTTCGATTCCCGGTGCCTACCCATGCAAAAAAAAAAAAAAATTAAATTTCAGTGCATAGCATTGCCTACCCATCTGCTGCCTCCTTCCAAAGCTACGTGATCCCCCTCAGCCTGAGGGAGCTTACATCCATGCCCTGATACAGAAACAAAAAAATCATCATCATCCCTTGCTGCCAGGATGAGCCCCAACATACAAACGATACCTAAAATACATGCAAGGTTTTTAGAATTTACAGAGTGTCTTTACATATCAATTCTCACAGCACCATTTGGATGATGAGGTATCATCCAGAGACACAGCAAAAAAGTAACAAAATCCAGCTGAAGCCCTACAGTCCCAGGAGTTCTTGGAGAAATCAGGACCTCCACCAAGGGCTAGCCTTGAGGGTTCTTGACTCAGCCTCAGGAAAGAATTCAAGGACTAGTGTGTACAGCTAAATAGTTTCATAAGCTCAATGCTAGAGAACCCCCGGAGTTCTCGGCTGGATGCCAGAGAGCCCCAGGAATTCTCGGAGAAGTCTAGACCCCACTAGGGGCTGACACTGTGAGGGTTCTTAACTCAGCTGCAGGAAAGAACTCGAAGACTAGTTAGTGTGCACAGCCAAAGACTCCAAAAACTAGCCATCGTGTACAGCTCAAAACTCCACCATGTACAGCTCAAAACTTTAGCGTGGGTGAAGCTACACGCTCGAAGATAAACACGTGCATTCTGCAAAGGAGGTGAAGCCATGTGAGGTTGGGATCCTAGCATTATAAGGACTTTGAGGGGCCCTTCCCCTTCTGACTATGCTAATAGGTGATGAGCTGCACTTTTCATTGGGTCTTTTTAGATGCCAATCTGAGAGAGGGCCGGGTGTAGGAGCTGGGTGTGCACACAAAAAGGAACTTTATGTAACGGGGTTTGGGGTCACTTCCTCCTCCCTCCTTCCCTAGCTAATCTGCCTCATAGCCACTCTCAGCCTAAAGATAATAAAAAGAAGGCACAGATTCAATGAAATTCCAATAAACTACTGGAAGGCGTCTTCACTCTCTGGTGCACTTGTGATCTTGCTGACAATGTGGGACTATGGTTAAGCTTATCTAACATAGCAGGTGAAGCATATACTAATGGCAGCAAGGCAGGAAATTAATATTTCTAGAACAAAAAATGCAAATAACTGAGCAAAAGAAACTGGACACAAAGGAACACATATTGTATGATTCCATGTATATAAAGTTCACGTTTAATAAGATGACAGAAGTCAGGTCGCTTGTTATCCTTGGGGAAGAGGGAGAGAGTACTGAGGAAGGAGGCATCAGATGGGCTCTTGGAGGCTGATTGGAGTGCTGTTTCTTTCATCTGGGCTGTGATTGTATGAGTGTGTTCACTTTGTTCCTTTGGATATACACTTAAGATGTGTGCACTTTTCTGTATGTTTGTTATACTTAAAAACATTTTTTTAATTTTTTATTTTATGTATTTATTTTTGTATGCTGTATGGTGGGTTCACATTTCATTATTTTTCCATGTGAGTATCCCATTATTGCAGCATTGTTTGTTGAATTTTTGTTTGTTTGTTTTTTGAGACGTGCATGAACCGGGAATTGACCGGGTCTCCCTCATAGCAGGTGAGAATTCTACCACCGAACTACCCTTGCACTCCCCTTAAATGAAAACATTTATTAAAATAAAAAAACAAACAGAAAAACTGTCAATTTGCTTTGAAACGAAGTTGAATAAACCCATGATCAAGCTTTGTTTGTTTTTTTCAAAAGATGAAATGAAAGTGATGAAGAGGTTTCTTTTCTCCATGGTTATTTCAGTAGTGTGTTTCACCGGAAGACCCATTATTAAGTTCTTTATCACTTTCTCAGTTATTCACCATGGGGGAGAAGCCAATTTTCTAGAATACACACTAGAATAAGAAGCACAGGAGACGTGGTAAGCATAGTGTTTCAGTGTAACCAGATTCTAAAGGAATGACTTGGCAAGTTAAAGCCTCTTCAGTGAAATCATCAAAACACACATCTACTGTATTAGGTAACTATTGTTGGAAAGAAAAAAAAAAACAGTGACTTAAAACAAAAATAAGTATTTTCATATTAGCTTGCTTTAGGGGGCTCAGAATTGAGGAGTGGCTTAATTCCTGGTTGGTTTTGATTCAGGGTAATTCATGAGGGTGGAGTTATTTAAAGACATCCGGGCTAAAGGATCTGCTTCCACAATGGCTCATTCACACAGCTGGCAAATTGGTGCTAGCCTTTGCGTAGCATTGAGTGTCTCACAAAATAGTAGCCGGCTTCTCCCCAGAGATAATGATCATAAGAGAGAACAAGGCAGAAAATGCTATGCCTTTTATAATCTACCAGGACATCCCTACTTAATGTGGGAGTATAACACAATAGGGCGAGAATACCAGGAGGGAGCCACTTTGGAAGCTGTCTACCACAGTCTGCTCTAATTCACATTCTCATCTTCTTCCTACACCCTAAGAGCCAGGTAACAGATCCTCCGTGAGTTTCCCTACAGCTAAAGTAGAGCCACATTGAAGTGTGGACATTAAGGTGCCAGGCCACAGAGGTGCCCAGGCCAAGTTCTTTCTCCTTTTATTGGGCTTCATTAGTGCCAGGGAACATGGGAAGTGTAGATCAGGCCCCCTAAAGCATAAAGCCTTTTTTCCAGAGTGTAATGGTGGGGAAATCTTACAAGTGTCTCTCACAAAGGGCAAAGGTTTGATGAATATGAAAGTTTTGAGTCCCTAGACATTCTTCCAAGGCCTGGCCTTTGGCCCAGAGTCTGCTGTTAGAGAAAAAGGTAGAGATGTGTGTCCTAGATATGTCTGCGTGCACGCGTGCACACACACACACACACACACACACACAATTTAGCTAAACTGTCATATCCTGGTGGCCTCTCCATAGCTCACAGGCAATGTGAAAACACTGCCTGTTTTCACAAATTACTCTCAACTTCTCTTAGGAGACTAGAGAAGAAAATTAGAGATGAAATATGATGAGCATAGAATGATGCAGTTTTTCCGAAGTCTGGAAAATCCTGTCTCTTCTCAAATATTGAAGGGATGGAAAATTTCCCTTACTTTTCAAGCTCAAGGCCTATCTCATCTTTGACTAAATATCCCTGACTTGAGTACCAAATTTTGAGATAACCAATAGTGTGTGCACCGTAATAATTGTTACTCAGGAAAGCAATCTATGCTCAAATAAGTTTGAGAAAATGAGGTAAAGTGAAGTGCAACTTTTCAAAGCTGATAATATGCTGAAGGGCACAAGGAATCTCCAAAAGGAGGCTGGGGTATGTAGCTATCTTCCAAATGTATTTGACCATGAAACTATTTTTCTCACAGAACTTCCTATTCCTCGAAATATACTTTGAGAATTGATTCACTGGATAGAAAACTTACTTGCAACTCTGTCATGTTGTAGGTAGTGAAAATCCGATTCTTTCCTTTTTGAAAGCTTGATAACTAGTATTATTTTCACTTCCCAGAAAACCTATTTGTAAAACCATCTGTTTTCTCAAAACGAATTTGTCCTCGTTGTTCTAAAACGGCTCCACTTTCCTTAGCTCTCATAGTAGAACTACCATTTCTGTGGCTCTAAGTAACGTGATTTTTTCCTCATTTACCCCTTTACTTAAATCCAACACTGACCAATAGGAACGTAATGCAAACCACATGTGTCATTTTTAATTTTCTAGTACCCACCTTAAAAAGGTAAAAAAATTAAAAACTAATTTTAATAATATATTTTGTTTAACCCAATATATCCAAATATTATCATTTCAACATGTGGCACCGGTTGCATTTCAAGTGCTCAGTAGCCACATGTGTCTAGTGGATATCATGTTAGATAAAGAGGCACTCATCATTTCTATTGCCTCCTAAATATTTGTCCTGCCTCCAGTTTCTCTACTATCCAGGCCTACTGCTTCCAGGGGGTTAATCTTACTAAAGTTTTGTTCTGTTCCTATCCTTCCTTTGTTGAAAAAGTTTTGGTGGTTTCTTGGCCTACAGAATAACAGAAAATTTAACATTCATGGAGCCCCATTTGGCATCTTCCCACTTTTCCACATTGTTTCCCATATGCTTCCATAGCTTGTTCCAACAAAACAAGTCTCAGGGTTCTCCAAAGAGCCTTTGTTCTCTAAAGCCTGGCTCATCTTTGGTCTCTGCATGAAATTTCCTCCTGCCACATCTCCGATTGTCAAAACCCAATTCTTTGGGGTGCACATGTAGTTTAGTGATAGAATTCTTGCCTGCCAAGGCGGGAGACCCAGGCCCAATTCCCCAGCCCATGTACCCCCCAAAACAATTTAACAAATGGTGCTGCAATAACAGGATATTCACATGGAAAAGAATGAAATGTGACCTCCACCACATGGGATACAAAAAAAACCCAACCCATCTGTCAAGGTGTACCCCAATGATACCTCCGTTATAAAGTCCTCATGATTACCCCACTAAACTATGAAAGCTTTCATATTATGTCATTCTTAATGGCATTTATCACATACTTATTTGTCTTAAAATTAAGAGCTTGCATATTCATATCCCCACAATGCTTTTCACAGCATAAGCACATACACATACACATATACGATGTGCTGACAAATGATTACAGTGGCAGTAGCAACTTTGAGAATCTTAAAAATACCAACAGCTCTGTAGTAGACAATGTTTGGTATCTGCCCAGCTCACAAACATTCCCTCTTCTCCAAAAAATCCTCCTACTCATCTATAAATTAGTCCCTAACACCCATCCTTGTACCCCATAACCCCATCCCCTTGGAATGGGGACTTAACATTTTACGGTATGATGCTACATCCCCATGTGGGCAACGAAGTAGAGAAAGCTGCCCTACAGTAGGAGAGACCCAAGAATGAGCAGATTCACAGAGCAAAAAAGAGAAAGAGTGTTTTGTCAGCTTTCCCAGTCTTGATTCTATCCTTTCATGGGTTGAACTCATTCCTGTGTTTGGATTCCATGACAGTCCCTACAACCTTATAATAATTTTTTCTCTCTCCCCCTCTCTCTCTCTGCCTTAAAAGAGATTACATAGTCTTCTGTTACTTGGAACTAAAGAGTCTTAATCAAAGCAATCACAATGGAGACCAAAGTCTCATTATTAAGGCCACTTATCCTGTCCTCCCTCTTGATCTAATACCTTGATTTATAACTTCCCATATGGGCTCAGAGAACATTTCTCTGAGCTACTCAAACTTCAGGCATCTAAAGAGGCTAAAATACCACAGGACTGTACAATGCAAACAGTGAACCCTAATGTAAAACATGGACTATAGTTAATAAAAATGTTCTCCCATCGATTGTAACAAATGCACCACACTAACTCAATATTGTTCGTATTGCTATCAAGTTATCTTCATACATCGACTTAAATGAGTGGCTTATAAAGTGTCATCAAGAGGTCTCCATGGGACCTGTGTCAATCAACAGATAAAAATGTTAGTTATTAATGATTAATTTGCATGTTAGTGGAGTGCTACTCAAATTCTTCAAAGGTATTTTGTTACATTAAGTAGACCAAACATTCCCCACAAAGCTATTTCAACTAATTTTTTTTTTTAACTCAACAAAAGCAGTTTTCCTTGGCTCTTCCCTGCTTCAAAGTCTTCATATCTGCTCCTCCTTCCCCCTGGAGAACTCCTTCCCCAAAACCAGCCCAGCCATCTTCACCCTTCGCTACTTTGGGCTATTTCATGCTTAAGTCTCAGTTTATGTATATGTTCTTCCCCCCAGAGAATCCACTGACCATTACCCTAAGTTGTGTAGCTTCCTTTCCCTGCCCGTCCCCCAATTCTTATTTTTTTCTTCTTTTCTACTCTAATTGCATTTTTAATAACTTTATTGATATATAATTTACTATATATAATAAAAATGCATCCATTTTGAATATGTAGTTTGAAGAGTTTTGCTAAACATATACTAACCATGTAGCTGCACCACCACAATCAAAAACTTTTGCATCACCGCAAAATTTCCCTTTGTGCCTCTATCCAGTCATTCCCAATCTGCTTTCTATCTCTACTGGTTATATTGGTTTCCTCAGGGTTTTGTATAAACAGAATCATTCAGTATAAATTCTTTTGTGTTGGCTTCCTCCTCTCAGCCCAATGTTTTTGAGATACACCCATGTTGTTGTTAAATCAGTAGTTTCTTCCTTTTTATTGCTGTGTCCATTGTATGGAAAGCCCCCACTTTGTTATCAATTCACCAGTTGATGGACATTTGGGTTCTTTCCACTTTAATTCTATTGTTGATAAAGTTTCTATGAAATATGTGTGCAAGTCTTTCTGTGGACATATGATTTTGTGGACATATGATTTCATTTATCTTGAGTAAATACCTAAGAGTGGACCATACGGTAAGTGTATGTTTAACTTTATTAAAAACTTCCCCCATTTATTCTTTTTTTTAGACCTACACTACCAGATATAAACACTTACTGTAAATCTTCAGTAATTAATATAGCTCAGGATAGAAAAGCAAACCAGTGGAAGAGAACAGAGAGTCCAAAAACAGATCCAAACATATTCAGTTACTTAATTTATGAGTATTGAAAGGTCCTGGAAAAATAATAGTCTTTTTAATAAAAGATGCTGGATCCATTGTTTAATCAATACTTGTTCTTTATACAAATGAAGGAAAATGATACAAATAACACATTACCTATAGGTGTGCTGGAGCCAGTTGTTGTGCCCCCATTAAACTGCCCAAGAAGACATGGTGACAGACGCCAAACACCTTTACTCTGCTTTTTGTCTTTTTTCAACTCATTTTATTGATGTATAATTTACCTACAATACAGCGCACAAAAAATTTAAGTTTTGACAAATGAATATACCCTTTGACAAATGTCTATTCATGATATTGAACATTCACTTTACCTCAAAAATTTCTCTTATTTGCCTTTCCACTGATTTCCTCCCCTAAAGGCGTGATAACCACTGTTCTGATTTTTATCACCATAGATTAATTTACCCTATTCCTGAATTTCATATAATGAAATCATGCTGTATATACTCTTTTATGCCTGACTTTCTTCCTTGCAACATGTGCTGGTTTGAAAGGAAGTATGCCCCCTAAGAAAAGCCATGTTTTGATATAAAACCCGTTCCTTAAAGGTAGAATAATCTGTATTCAATACTGTAATGAGATCATCTCCCTGGGTGATGTGATTTGGTCAGGAGTGGTTGTTAGATTGGATTAGGTGATGACATGTCTCCACCCATTTGGGTGGGTCTTGATTAATTTCTGAAGTCCTATGAAAGGGGAAACATTTTGGAGAATGAGAGACTCAGAGAGAGCGACACTACGAAGCAGAGAGTCCACCAGCCAGTGACCTTTGGAGATGAAGAAGGAAGACGCCTCCCGGGGAGCTTCATGAAGCCGGAAGCCAGGAGACAAAGCTAGCAGATGACACCGTATTTGCCATGTGCCCTTCCAGCTGAGAGAGAAGCCCTGACTGAGTTCACCATGTGTCTTCTCACTTGAGAGAGAGACCCTGAACATCATCGGCCTTCTTGAACCAAAGTATCTTTCCCTGGATGCCATTGATTGGACATTTCTATAGACTTGTTTTAATTGGGACATTTTCTCAGCCTTAAAACTGTAAACTAGCAACTCGTTAAATTCCCCCTGTTAAAAGCTGTTCCGTTTCTGGTATATTGCATTCCAGCAGCTAACAAACTAGAAC